>JAPMOQ010062438.1:481381-495518 GCA_026543055.1 Argiope trifasciata
GAAGGGTGGGCAACACCTCCACTTGCACGAAGAGCTAAAATAAATAAACAATGATTAAAAAAGGAAATCCAAGATCGCAAATTTCAAGTTATCATGTGAGAACACTATTATTATATATCTATTCTTCTTTATGTCATTTTCTATTTTTACACTTTCATGATGAATAATTTTAAAACTCTATTTTCAGAAATTATTACTATGAAATTATCTAAAGTTATCAACTAGGACAATTCAAGTTAAAATATAAGTTTACTTCGTTTAATCTGTATAAATAAAAATGAATATTTCTCTGTTTGTCTCTTATGGGCTGTGGTACCGCTCATCTGATTCCGATGAAACTTCAACAACGTATTGCTTGTACTTACGTGAAGGTTATAGACATAATACAATCATTTAAAGTATAAAAATATTTTTAGATCTATTTATCGAATATATTAACCATCAAATAACTCGACAAGGAGATAACAAATTCAGTAAAGATACTAAATTCAAGCCAGACTTTAATATTTCGTAGCTATTGTACGTAAATGCAATGTAAGTCTTTCTCTGAGGTGATAGTTTTATTAGAGAGTGTGCGAGAAAGTTTTATGGAAACTAGTTCTATAGGTTTAAAATTTTAGCAAAACGTTTCATAAAATTTTAGAGTTTTTTTGTAGTAATTTCCGAAAATATTACGGTACAAATAATTTAGTACAATCTTAGTTTTCAAAAATTTTTCTTTTCAAATATATTCAAGATTTTATGGTATAAATATATTTTCTATGTTTAATCAATTTTAAAAGAAAATATTTTAGCTACGTTTTCTAATATTTAACTTAAAGAAAACATTGAGCGAATACTAACGAATCACGATATGCAATAAACAGTTTTTTTCATTACCATTCTGAAAGAACACCAAGCTTTACAATTCTAAAATAATAAATAAATCTAATATATAAAAATGAATATTTGTTTGTAGAATAAAATAATTAGAATAGAATAAATATTATTTATGCTTCTCTTTTATATATCCTTTAATTTCAATGAATGTATTCACTGCCGGCAAGAAAATAAATCCTATCATTCCTATCATTCTTCATTATTAATCCTACCTTCCTATCATCTATACTTATAATAAAGCTCAATGTGTGTGTGTGTGTTGGCGCTCTACAGGCCAGACCGTTGGACCTACAGCTACCAAATTTGGTACATGTATACCTTGAAGGTCGGGAATGTGCACCTCGGAGCCCTTTTTTTGAATTTTTAATTAGAATTTGAATTAATTAAAATTTAAGCGAAAATTCGACGTTTTTCCGCTATAACTTCTGAAAGTATTATCGGACAAATATGATTTTAACATCAATTTAAAGATTAAAAAAATTAGCTTTCTAATGGTATCAGTGTTTTAATGTATAACTCTAGCTTCTATTTTTAACGAATTTTTAAAGAAATATTTTAACCATGTTTTTTAGCACATGATTAGATAAAATAAAAGAATGCCGGAAGTTCAAATAAAAAAAATTATCATCGCAAAATAAATCTACAGAAATGCAACTTTCAGCACGTGACTGGATAAAATAAAAGAAATATAAATTGTGATATTTTCTTTAAAAAATAAATGCAAAGCAAAGGTTTCTACAATCGTTTGCAATATCTAAATCATTTATTCAACAAGTCTTTTTTATTTACGGTAAACCTGATTGAATTTAGACAGGATATGCATTGAAATCCCGACTTAAGGGTATATTTATGTAATCGTTTGCAATATCTGTATCATTAATTAAATACTTTTTTTTCCTTTCTCGCTTTCTTTAAAGAAACATATTTAATATTTTGGCAACATCATCGAATTTTTTTTTTAATATTTAGGAAGCATAACCGATGGTTAAAACTGACTGATTTATAAAAGTAAAGAATATTATTAGGAAAAGGTGTACTTTTAGAACTTTCCGTCCATCATCTTAAAGAAAATATTAATTTAAGGTCAATAAATGCCCGGAATTACTTCAAGGCTAATGAATATGTGATTTAATTGAAAATTTTAGAACGCTTTACTCATGGCGATCCAGCTGGTCGCCAAAGGCGGCTAGTCCTCAATAAAGCAATATAACTCTTTCGAATTCCAAACGATATTTTCAATATCATTTCTTCTTCGGCAGCAACGCGCCGGGTACCGGCTAGTTATAAAATAATTTTCAATTATTCTACCTGGCAAACAAAGTTTTGGAGCTCTATCGATTTCAGATGGAAAAAAAAAACCCATCGTTTTTTTATCTATCTACGCTTACGAAATCTAATAGTTCCGTGATAGTTTCAAACCTTCTTAAACTGTTTAATAACTTAAATTAATAAGACAATTGATAAGAAGTTAGAGAATGAATAATTTGGAAATGAATTTGTAACTTCAATAGGCGATAAATCGGGAAATGTAACAACCTTCTGCACTATTTTCTAATAACCCTAAAAGCGAAATGTTTAAGCCACAAAAAGGATAAATCGCTAATTAGTTGCCTACGCTCTTTGAGGCTTCAAAAACCTCAAACTAAAACAGCATTATGCTCTCAGATGACCATAAATAATTATTTATTGCTTATGAAATAGTAAGTAATATATAATATAAAAAGTAAATATATAGTTTAAATAAGTAAATATATAATAATTTATAATATAATAAGTAAAATATAAAACCTGTGTTCATAAAAATAAACATTCATAAAAGTAAATTTAACACAACTATAAACTAATTATTAAATTAGTACTTAAATATAAGGCCGATGAAATTAATGAATAATTTTTTTTTAAAAATAAATTAAATAAATAATAAATATCTTCCTATAATAAGAAGAATATATTAAAAGGAATCTAATTAAATAAATAAATTTGGCAGATCTTCGGAAAAATATTTTCCAGTATGATAATTTAAAATAATCAATCATTGAATTAAATGAATAAACCGAATGAATTAAAATATTTTTGTTTAGAAGAGAAATGAAATAAATAGAAATAAACATAATTTACGATAAAGGATCCGATTAATAATGTGACTTAAAATTCATTAATAAAATACACAAATAAGTTCATTTAAAGTTATTTCTTTAATTAGTAAAAATAAATAAATAAAAAAATAAAAATTTCTAATCAAAAAATATTTCCATTTAAATCTCTTTAAATGAATCTTTTGATAAGAGCCTATTCATAGCCAAACGATGCCGATAGTTTGGTGTAATTGATTGCTAATGTAAATATTAAGGTACAGCGATTATTACTGAATGTTAACACCTTAAACGTCAATCAAAATTTAACTTAACGAAGCGAATATTTCTAGGCCTTTTGGGATAATGTTTGCTGTCTCTCTTTAATGAAAAGTATTTAATATCAAACATTTGCGAAAAGCGGCGTTGATCTTTCTAAAGGTGAATGCTAAAATGGCTTTGATGTTTGGTTATTTCTTGAAAGCTTCAGTTAGCTATTCATAATATGATTTGCATAACTCAAACTTTTATTGCGTTTCCTTTCAGAAAACATAAGTCTTCAAAACTAATTAATTTTGCATTCTGTTCACAAGTAGAGCATTCATATTTTGTTTTGTAAATAAGCCACTATATATTTAAAATTTCATGTGTGCATTCGTTCTTAACCAATTAACTGTTTACGTGTGTAATTTTATCCAGATGACTGTTTATGTGTGTAATTTTATCCAGATGACTGTTTACGTGTGTAATTTTATCCAGATGACTGTTTACGTGTGTAATTTTATTCAGATGACTGTTTACGTGTGCATTCATTCTTAACCAGTTGACTGCTTATCTGTGGATTCATTCTTAAAAAGTTTATGTGTGCATTCTTTCTTAACCAGTTTACGCGTACATTCTTTCTTAACCATTTGACTTTACGTGCGCATTCATTCTTAACCAGTTGACAGTTTTTAACGAGTATACTCGTTGTGGAAAAAGTATAACGTTTTTTCTTATGACGAGTTTATTCGTCAGAAATAATAAATAGTGACCATTTGCAATTTAAATTAAAATTTTAGTAAAAACTTAAATACATTTTTAAATTTCAAGATGTTTAAAGTATTTTGAGGTCAAGTTGAAATCAAAAGAAAAATAAAAGATTATTATACGTTGTTCCATGCTTTGCTTAATACCATTCTCTAATAGAAAATTTAAAAAATGAATTAATTTTTTTAATATTTCTTTTTGTTTTATATGCAAAAAATAAGTTAGTTTAAGTAAATAAATCAAGGTCACTAATGAAACAAAAAAAAAAAAAGAAAATAATTGCATTACGACTTAATTTCATATTACATGTACTTTCTTTTTGACAAGTATACTCGTCATCGTTAAATTTTTATTACAATTACAATTGCGTCACAATTTAGAAACGCATTTTCCAAAGCGATTGAAAGAAATAACTGGTTAGTTTCAGGAATGTATTAATGTATATTAGGGTGTCCCAAAGTTTCTTTCTCATCGCACTATTAACAGTCTTATCCAACACCCCTTTAGTCGGTAGTAATATTGGTTTAGCCATTTTCCAGTAAATCACAGACATGCATTAATACTTGTGAATCCCAAAGAAATTATTTTTGAGCATCAAACTATGATAAATATCAGTGCTTTGTTATTTTCACAGTTTTATATCTGTCATGATCATTCTGTATGTAAACTATACTAATGAAGTTAAATCTTATGACATCATATTGATATTAACCAAGTGGTGTGGTCTTCCCAAATCTCTCTCGCATTCTTTCTACTAAATTTGAAATTCTAGAGAACGCCTTACGTGGAAATGTGTACAACAGAACCGAAATATTAACTTTTGTAGAGATTGTACCATCTTTATTAAATTCATCGTGAGATCCTTCGTGAGTTTTCAATGATTAATTCTTGACATGCGGGTAATAGTATCCAAAATTCGATTGCTTTTTTTGTGTGTAATAATTCATGGTTATGCACAATAGATCTGCCGATTCGTTCGTCTAAATGATTTTTCATAGCAAAAATGGACAGCTTTTACCCAAAAGAATGAAAACATCATTTCTAATCTTTGTTAAATGTAAAATTGATGATAATCATTGATGAAACATCATGATTCATTGGGAAATTTTCTAACAAATATATATATTTATATACTAGTAGCCTTTGATGACTAGCCGGTCCGCCAATCTTAATATTTAAAATGGCCAATTAAATACTTTATGTGACGTCATTGTCAATTAAATAATTTCTGTGACTTGTCATTGTAAATTAAATATTTATGATGCATTACTACCCTTTTTACAGATGCATTACTATTTTTAGAGTTTTACAAATTAGCCGTTGGGCCTTGAATTGAATATATATATATGTATATAACTATGTTTGTCTTAAATAAAGCTGATTTATTTAATTAATAATATTGTAAAGGTCACAAATTTTTTCCCTTCATATTTTCTTTTTATGAAAAACATATTTCATATTTATTTTACTTCATGCAGACACGTGCTGAAATATACATTTTTCTATATGTTTAATTTGCAAAAATTATTTATTTTTTAATTTGAGTTTTGGTCAATCCGACGGCAACATATTGATAAAAAAAAATTTCGTTTCACTTATAACGTGCTCTTGCAGATTAAATTTTATTGTTTTGTCCAAAATGTATTGTAAAAAAATATAATTGAAATATTTTTTTCAAAATTCATCAAGAATAGAAGCGTAAATTATACATTAAAATACTTACATCATTAGAAAGCTAAACTTTTTAACTTTAATTTGATGTAAAAAATCAACTTAATGCGGTAATACTTTCGGAATTTATAGTGGAAAAATGTTGAGATTTCTCTTAATTTTTAATTAATTCAAATTTTAATTAAAAATTCAGAAAAAGGGCTCTGAGCTACACATTCTGAAACTCCAAGGTATACATGTACTAAATTTGGTATCTGTAGGTCTAACGGTATGGCCTGTAAAGCGCCAACACACACACATTTAGCTTTATTATAAGTATAGATTTGTAATAATCTAATTACTTTAATCATGTGTATAAACATATAAATTCTTTCTAATACAAAATGGGAAAATATATTAATCATAAGCTTCCAAATAACATAAAAATGAAATAAATAAATTTAGAAAGATTATAATTTTTAAACTGAATTATTTTATATTACATAGAATAAACTTAAAATATTAATTAAATAAACAGAAATTGTTGAACACGTGTGTAAAACTAATGATGTTTTTCTCATTTAAAATTAAAATGATAATCTAACTTCGATGTTCACCAAAAATAAAACATTTATTAGTTAAGAAAAATCGTGACAATGCATTCTTTATTTCATATATTATTCATTTCTGGAATAAAAGATTCAAACAAAGAAATAAAAAATTAGTAAGATTTGATGAGTTTGCCTTCAAATTAAATATTTACTCCGCTTTTCTAATAAATTATGCTGGTAAAGCCAAACTGACTTTGCTCCAATGAATTCTTTAAAAAAATTGGTAGTTCTAAATAAATTAGTTGGTAAAACACTGTTAGACTAAAATCCAAATCGTTTTCTGGCTTATTTAAAAATTTAATAGTTTCATCCAATGGTGAAAGATTAGATGCAATAATTTGGATTATTATTTTTTGAGTTTATTCATTCAATTTCAGAACTAGACGACTTAACAGAATAGAGCAATAAAAGTATTTAACTGTGAAAGACAACATGAATAAATTCATATTTCTGTGATTTCTATATAAATCGAAAAGCAGTGGATAAAAAATATCTTTATGTGAAGCAAACTACAATGAAAAATAAAATATTTGTTTACTCCCAAATTTTTGTATAGTTGATTTGATTATTCTTATCTTCCACGATATATTTATAAAAATAAATGTTGGAAAATTTTATACGATTTCTCCAATAGATTTCGGTAATTATCAACATTCAATCGATTCCCAGTTTTATATCCAAACATTTTTTTCACACGGTAAAACACGATATTTATTTGATAATTCTTTAAGTTTTTGACCTTTGGGTTTATTTTAAAATTTCCTTGATTATCTCTGATATTAAAAATAATTTTTGGCAATATTTTGGCGAGATATGAGCAGTTTACAAATATTAGAGCAATCGGAAATGCATAACCCTTTTACTTGAAATAATTAAATTATCATATATTTTGATTTAACCTGTCTATAAATTTCATATTACAGATAATCTCTTCAAATTTTGGTATATCTTTGAAGCTATTATTTCATTCAATAGATATTCTGACAGTATAGCGTTAGCAAGCTATAAATTACCCACTTCAGATGACTTTAAAATGCGTTGTATTGGTTCAAATAACATAAAATTTGTACTACAGATTATTCAGATGATGAGCTGTATTTAAAAAAATTAATTAATTGTAATTAAAAAAATTGTACAGAAATTCACCAATAGAAGGTATTGTAACACAAATGGCATTTATTTGAATATATTGAAAAAGCGAAAAATAATTTGCATTACAGCGTATAACTATTATGATTTTCTTTTTGATAAAAAAAAAAGGCGGATTGTGCTGGTTTAGTTTCTTAGAAAACAGTACCATTATATGCTGAGAGATTTTGTAACTCCAACTGTTCTACTGTGTGGATGCCTTCAAAACATCATTTTCATGCGGGAGGGTGCGAGTTATCAGCCATTATTTCCCAATAGCAAGTCTTTTTTCATTGGTTGATTATTATATATCGCCATTTTTTATTTATTTGCTAATTATTTGTCAGTCTTTTTTTCATTGGCTGATTAATTATCATATTAATTTATTTTTATTTGGCTAATTATTTATCAGCTTTTTTGTCTTTTTCTTTTTTCCCTTTGATTAGCGGGAACCACAGAAGCTAAACGAAGATTGCGTATTTATTTTTATTTTCATCGTCCTAGATCGCCAATGTTATGACTGGTTAAACTTTGAGTCTGTGGCATCACAAAGTAGATGTTATGATTGATTTCACTATGAAAGTGTTACATCACAAAGTAGAAAAATCCATTTTGTCATCATTATTTTATTTATTTTTTCCAATTACTCACTTTTATTTTTCAGTACATGTTTACAGTATTTTATAAATTTAGCTTTACATATTTATTAGCATATCAATTGGTGGACCAACGCAATTAACGATAATACATCATCAAACATTCTGCATTGTTGAGAAAACTTTTACATATATTTACAGTTTGGATTATTCGCGTGGAAAAGAGAGTAAGTTGAGTAATTTCTTTTTTTTCCTCCAAAAAAAATTTCACCTCTTACTTATATATTGCGAGTCATAATTTTGAAAAATACGAAATAAACAAATGTGTGTCTTAAGCATTCTAGTTCCATCAGTAACATTTGAGTTCCACAAGATGGCAACACATAGTTACATCGATAACCCTATAGGCAACTACGAAAGAGAAGAAGTTGGAAGAGAAGACAGTTGTAAGGAGTTCATATTGTTGATAATAAGCTTTCTCTTGTTCAAATTGGTGAAAGATGCAGTTAGCCTTTTCTGTTCTTATTTTTTGGTTTCTTAAATTGAGTCCTTTTTCTAAATATTGAGTATATCTTTTAATTTTTTATTAAAACTATTTTAAATAGTATATTTTTCGTTTTTAATCGGCTTTGAGATCACACTCAAATCTACGTATATACTTTAGAAAGTGGGAGCACAATTTTAAAAGCAATTTCTTTAAAAATTTAATCATAATTTTTCATGAAAATTTGAACAATTTTTTTTATGATTTCACACGATAAGTTTCGAAAATACTATTCTTCATGAAGATTTTTTTTTAAAATCATATTAAAATTTTTAAAAAATATATTCTCTTATTGTTACTAATATTTTTTCTGTATAATTTTTCTACTTCAAGTAAATTTTTTGAAATATGTAGAATATATTTTGCAACAAAACATTTCATCGTTGGATTATTTTCATTGCTATTATTAATACTAAAATATGTTTTCAAGTTTCAACTTCAGTAACTATAACTTAAAATTTTTTTTTCAGTTAAAGTTGTTGAATTTTTGCAGTAATACAGTTAAAATTTAACTTCAGAATCAAACACACAAACATAATAGCAATAACGTCCATTTTTAATTTTCTGTGATATAATTGTAGAGACATAAAGATAGAGTTAGAAAAGGACAAAAAAATAACGGAATTACGAAACTAATAACAATAACGCCCATTTTTAATTTTTATGTGATAAAACTTAATAAATAAATATGAAGTTAGACAATTACACAAACGCATAACAGAATAAATCGAACTGTAAAACTATAAATTAAATCTATCAAAATTTAAAAATTTAAAACATTAAGACTATGTTTACCAAAATATTAAGTTAAAAATCCTTACAGTCAATAAATCTAGAGAATCAAGTAATCTTCGAAAATGGCAATTTTTAAATATTTATATATTAATTAATCAATGAAATACTCAAACTAAATGAGAGTACATTAATTTTTTTAAACACTGTTATTTGGAATAAAAGTCCTTTATGTGTTTAATTAGACACGAAGGATGTTTAATTAATTTCATAATTAACTTCCTCATCAAACTAATACAGATTTATCATATTTCTAAATAAATAAATCGCAATTAGTTATGTCATTCTTATTTTTTGGAATTCGATATATAGTCGTGCTGAAGAGCAAAAAATTAAATTTATCTGAAAACTTACATAATTTAAGATGACATCATAATACAAAATAAAAAGCTTCATTTAATTAGGTAAAAGCTAAAACCAGAATATTCAGATGGTTCAGAGAAATATTTAATTACCAAGAAAAGAAATTTAACTTTTTAATTCTTAATTCTTTGTGTACTTAAGAGTTTGTGTTTTGTGACATTGAACTTCTTTCATAACAATTTCAGTTCGTCTCTCTAAGGAAGTAGAAGTATCTTCAAATATTTGCTAAAAATTTTGATAAAAGCATACACTTCTTTATTAAGTAGACTTCTTGTCTTAAAAACCTAATAATAAATTATTAAAAAATATATTTTTGTTTGTAGGATAAATATGCCCTTTTTAAACTTTTATGTGTCAAGTGGGGAATTTTATATTACTATCTAGTTTTAAATAAGGAAATCTGTCTCTCTCTCTGTGTAATATATATATAAATTAACAAACTGAATCCTTGCTTCGAAGTGACAACTGACGAAGTTTTCAGGCCGGATTCTTTTTCTGTTGGTTATAGTTTTGATTCGGTTGCTGCTGTTTGCTTGACTTATTTTGTTAAATAATTTAAATTCATTTGTATTTTAGTTGTAGCTGCATATGCCTTTACCAAATACAATGATTGACTTTTTAAAAACTAAAAAAAATGTAATTCTTAAACTTGTTTGAAAGATATATATATATACACTGAAGTGACAAAAGTCATGGGATAGCAATATGCAAATATACAGATGGCAGTAGTATCGTAGCGAAAAAGTATAAATGGGCAGTTCGTTTTCCAGAGCTTTCATTTGTGTTCAAGTTATTCATGTGAACAGGTTTTTCGTGATTTATGGCGGCACGACGAGAATTAACAGACTTTGAACGTGGAATGTTAGTTGGAGCTAGACGCATGGGTCATTCCATTGTGGATATCGTTAGTGAATTCAACATCAAGTATCAAGAGTGTGCCGAGAGTATGAAATTTCAGGCATCACATCCCATCATGGACAGCGCAGTGGGCGACCACCTGCACTTAACGACCGAGACCGTCGACGTCTGTGTAGAATGGTCACTGTAATAGACACGCAACACTTCGTCAAAAAACTGCAGGAATCAATGTGGGACTTACGAGGGTCGTGTCCGATAGGACTGTGTGGCGAAATTTGTCTTCCTTGGGCTGTGACAGCAGAAGACCGACTCGAGTGCCTTTACTGACAGCTCGACATCGCCTGCAGCGACTCTCCTGGGCTCGTGAGCATATCGAATGGTCCCTAGACCAGTGGAAAACTGTGGTGTGGTCAGATGAGTCATGATTTCAGTTGTTACGAGCTGATGGTAGAGTTCGAGTCTGGCGTAGACCCCACGAAGCCATGGATCCAAACTGTCAGCAAGGCCATGTTCAAGCTGGTGATGGCTGCATAATGGTGTGGGCTGTTTTTACATGGCATGGACTCGGTCCTCTACTGCAACTGAACCGATCATTGACTGGAATTGGTTATGTTCAGCTGCTTGCAGATCACTTGCAGCCATTAATGGCATTCACGTACCCACACAACGATGGGATTTTTATGGATGACAATGCGCCATGTCACCGGGCCAGAACTGTTCTCGATTGGTTTGAAGAACATTCCGGACAATTCCAGAGCATGATCTGGCCACCTAGATCGCCCGATATGAGCATCATCGAAAGGTCCGTTCGTGCCCAAACTCCTGCACCATCCACACTTTCACAATTATGGACGTCTATACAGACAGCATGGCTCAATATTCCTGCAGAGGACTTCCAACGACTTGTGGACTCCATGACACGTCGAGTTGTTGCACTTCGCCGGGCAATAGGAGGACCGACACGATATTAACAGTCATCCCATGACTTTTGTCACTTCAGTGTATATGCAATAATATTAAGTTAAAAGATTTAGGGTGCCCATTCTCTAATTTTGGAGCCACGGCCATCAGACATTCAATATTTTTGAAATATCGTTCAATAATGAAAACAAGTTGTTATATCGGGTGAAGCTTCATTTTTATTAATCCTAAATTATCAACTGTCGAATGGTATTTCTATAGAGTTGCCAAATGATATTGCATAAATGGTAGAAAATTTAAATCTTGGCTTAATTTTGATGTTTTATTTTGTAAAATTAATTTTTTATTAACCCTAAAACACCAGCTGTAAAATGATTTTCCTAATGGGGTTGCTAAGACTTTATTGCACGAGTGGTAGCAGATTCAAATCTTGGCTTAATTATGTGGACACCCTTTATATTTCGGACTGTCGACATATATTCGAAATTTC
Source organism: Argiope trifasciata (assembly GCA_026543055.1). NCBI lineage: Eukaryota > Metazoa > Arthropoda > Arachnida > Araneae > Araneidae > Argiope > Argiope trifasciata. The sequence goes on from JAPMOQ010062438.1 coordinate 493,315, forward strand.
ATCTGTATCATGTTTCCTTATAAGCAAATGACATTGAAATATTTTTAAAAATCTATATATACTTGAAAATCAATCAATACTATTTTATATCATGACACAACTTTTAAACTAACTAGTATCAATTAATCGCCATGTTATATATTTGCATTTACAAAACAACAAACCACATGAGAACAGAAGTGAAGGACTCTTTTTTTTTAGAGTCGGAGCTGTAATGGTGGAGAAAAACTCTCTTTTTGATATCTATGAATGATTGGAAACATTTTATGTTGTGTTAGTCTATTATATTATATTCAAACTATTCTGTACCATTTAAATTGATACGTTTTCGATTATGCCTTTGGTTCTTTTGAAAAACTAGTCTGATGAGATGAGAGTAACTGTTTCCATTTAGATACGAAAACAATGTGACGGAGCCTTTTTTCTAACTTGAGACTCATTGAATGTTTTGTTATATTGTGCTACTATATTTAAACCATTCTGTGTATTTTTACTGCTCTTACATTGGTCTGTGTTAAATAATTATCCAGATGGAATTAAAGAGATAAGAATTGTTCTCCTTTTAGATTTCATTAAATTGTGAAATTTAGCTTTTTGTTTAGCTACTTTTACTTCTTTACTTGAAAATCCGTCATTTGTATACTATGCTACCCTATTTAAACTATTCCGTATCCTTTAAGTTGAAATATATTAGCTTCTGTATTCGTTTTTTTAAACAACAAGCCAGATGAGATTGAACTCTTTCTATTTCGATTCAAAAACAACACGACAAAGCCTTTTTCCTGTTTATTTTCGTATGCTTGAAACTCATTGAATGTTTTGTTACATTGTGTTACTATATTTAAAATATTTTGGGTAGCATTACTGCTACATTTTCTCTTCTACAGTTTGAGTTAAGCAATTAGTTAAATGCAATCGTCGGATAAAAAGGATTTTCCCTTTCGATTTGATTAAATTGAAAAGCTTCACATTTTATTTGAAAATCTTTTTTCCATAGCAAATATTTGAATTTTGTTTTTGGTATTGAAATCAGAATTGAATTCTCTTAAAATTGATTAGTAAGAGTTAGTATTTTGTGAAATATAACATTTTCCACAAGCATATAAAGTTTAAAAAAATATAAGGAATTTCAAAAGTGTCTACAATTTTTGCCACCACTCTATATATATTCGAACACCCACTGACAACATATATTGTAGAACAAATCTATGGAGCCAAAAATCAGGAACTTGTGAATATAAAATACATTTTTGATTTCATTTTTTAAATCCTTTTTCCTTAACATGGAAAAGAGCCACAGCAACTTTCTTCGACCTTTAGAATATATGAAAAGTAAATGTAAAAATATTTTATTATTATGTGTTACACAAAACTTTAATCAATAATTTCAAAAAGTTCGTTACTTTTTAATGTTAAGGAATAGATTTAAAACAGGAAAAAAATTTAAATACATGGAGAAAATGGTAAGAAATTTAAAGTACAACACATGTAGAAAATTTGAATAATAAACTATAAAGCAGATTGAGAAAGTAAAACTGTTAGATTTGCTATTTCTTTGACATAATTTGTTTTAAAAAATCACAAAATACAACTCAAATTCCAAAATATCTTTGATAAAAGGCTGACTCATAAAATTATTTAATTTATGCAATTTTTGAAAAATTTAATCCAAAGAAACTACAATCTTATTAACACGTTTAAAATTATCTGAAATTAAAAGAAATCAATCTATCAGATACACCCAAAAAGCTCCAGGATAAGAACTAAACATATAAATCTTTGTCTGAAAACTGTTACTGTAACTTTTATTGATATTTTAACGCCGTGTTCTAAAGCAATATTAAAATTATTTTGAGAACGGACTTCGTAATCTTAAACGGCTTTAAGATGACGAGGAAGTCATCTGAACAAGCTTCATCTCTCCAGGCTTCCATACCGTCCTTCATTCTTGGACAGTTGCTTTAAATTCACACAAATGAACACCAAATCTTATTTTGGAATTAATCCTGATGTTTTAAGAATTAAATTTTAAATTAAACAATCATTTCTTTAATTAAGTATATTTTTAATTAATTATAAAATATTTGTTTGTCTGTTTTCCGCCAAATAATTGTCAAAAAAATAATAAATTTAGTATAAAAAAGAAAATTATAGTCAAAGAAATTTTACACACACACACACACACACACACACACACACACACA
>JAPMOQ010062438.1:525298-551161 GCA_026543055.1 Argiope trifasciata
TGTCTCGATTGCGAGATTAAAAAAATCGAATTTGATTGTGCCATTTATGTGGACGATAAATTTCAGAAGTACTTAGAATTAGATATAAAAATAGTCCTTAACTGTTTTAAGAGCCACTAAAAGACAATTTAGAACGACATTTAAAGTAATTTGTGTATAAAGTAATAAGTTAAGCGGAAGAAATAATTGGAATTGCAAAAAAGGTATTACGTTTTAACTGGATTCTTTATTTCTAAGGGAATAGTGCAATTGTCGTCATAAATTAAAATTTAACCAAGTGAATTTGCTGTCAAAATCTAAGAATGTTAGGCACAAAAAGTAACATAAAAAATATGTTAAAAGGTAACGAAAAAAAACTATCCGCGACAAATTAAATCTTGCATCCTCTGAGTCAATAAATGCATTATTGGAAGAGCTATAAAGTGTAAAATTTAATGAAATATTTCTATCCATTTAGATAGACTTAGTGAAATATTCTTAGTACATTAAATTTTTTTTAAACAAAAAGTTCCCTCTTCTTCGGCTAAATCTTAACAAGTTTTTGCATTTTGATTATTACTATTTTAGATCGAATTTAGATTGTTACAGTCAATAAATAGACGGTAGTTACTGGAAGAAGATGTTTAATTGGTTTAAAATAATGAAATTTTAAGTTTCATAAACCAATAATTTTTAATTAGTAAATTAGTAATTTTATTTTTAAAAGTGGAAAATGATTTTTTTAAATGTTAGTGTATGAAGAATATTTAAATTTATTCTTCGCAGCGGCTAATGAAACTGAAAGTTTGTATAAAAGTTCAGAACTTACCGTTTTTTTAGGAATATAGGATGTTTCAAAGTCACAGGTCAAAATTTAAAGGGTGATAGGAAATCTCAAAATAAGTATTTTTCACCATACAATGCATAGGCGGAGAGCAAGCAGTGAACCGCTGAGTGGTATCCGTTACTGTCACATGACAGAACAAATCATCAAACGTATAAATGATGTACTGAATAATTTTACTGACAACTTGTATCACAAAATTACAGAAGGCATCTGGGGTAATGCAGGAGTTTTGAAACAATTTATAAAAACAATTTAGGGGTGTTAAAGGAAATTTCCCTAACTTCTTCCCTTCAGATATTGTACAAAATTAAAATTTACAGGAATAAAATTTTTTTAATTTAGAGATATCAATTTAATAAACAATTTGGATTCACACATTTAAAAAAAATTTTTTTTTTACTTAACTTCACACAATCAGTTATTTTCTTGTTCTGGAAATCAAGTTGCTTCAATTGTTATCAACTTTTTAAATTGTGTTACTTTCTTCTGTTTGTGTGTATCAAAGAAGAAGGATTTTGTTTAATATTTGTGTAAGCTACAAGACGGACAAAAACACGTAGTTACGGTATGTCAAGATTTAAAGTTAAAATGATCCTCACATTTTTAACAATGCCAAGATATCATGACATTTTTCTCCATTAGAATGTTTTATTTATATAATGAGCGGAGCATATTAAAGAAAATACCTTTAACACATCTTTAATGTCTAGCAATTTCAGGCATCAGGGCTATAAAGTTATATCTAAGCAATTTAACTGAAATTAAAAACACCAGTAACCATGGCAAATGAGCAGATAGCTATAGCCGACTAGTATAAGAATATCTAGATATCAAAGATATAAAGAATTTTTATCTGTTCCTCGGAAAATCTTTCTTTCTTTCTTTCAGAGATTCAAAAGCGATTCTACTCAAAACTTTGTGTCAATAGAATTTAAAATATTCGATCTTCAGAGAAGAAAGCTTGACAAATGCAAACAAGCAATTGACCTACAAACTTTATATATAAGGAAGATGAACTTGTGAGTGTGTATCTGTAATGGCGCTCAATAGGTTATAGCATTTAATCGAAGCTACAACGCTTAGCACATACAGTGGGTAAAAAAAGTTTCCGTACGGTCACTAAATTTAAGAATAAATGAGCATAATTTGTAAAGTATTGCATTTTTTCTTTAAATACTGTCTATATGTGTTTAGTATAAGTCTATAGAAAGAGAATTTTATAAATTTTCAATTTTACAAAACGGGAAAAGCATATTATTTGCAATATCTAGGGTAAATTGAAAATTGCAGTGCAAAAAAAGTTTCCGTACGCTTTATGCAAATTCTTTCTGAAGTGTTTAAAACAGGCCTGCAGTAAATCTTTGACGTCAGAAAGTTAATCACTGATAAGAAAACAACATTTTGACAGTTGTTGAGTTTAAATTTGTTCTTGATCGTCTCAAAATGGAAGTTCCCAGAGCTATCCGGGAATTAGTGATTAAATTGCGAAATGATGGATTATCCATGAAAAGGATTAGTGAAAGGATTAAAAAATCGAAGTCTACTGTGCAATATATCATTGAAAGATATCGTAAACTTCATTCACTTGAGGATAGAGATCGATCCGGGAGGCCGTCAAAATTAAATCGCGTGCATAAAAGAAACATCTTACGCCAAGTTCTTGAAAATCCACGAATTAGTGCACCGAAGTTGGCAGCTAATTTAATGGTTGGTTACAATATTAAAGTCTCAACTCAAACCGTGAGAAATGTCATTAAAAAAAGTGGTTATCATGGACATGCGGCCCGGAAGAAACCCTATATAAGTTTGTACAACAGGAAAAAGCGCCTCGAGTTTGCAAAGAAGCATGTAAGCAAGCCATTATCTTTTTGGGAATCCATTCTTTTTAGCAATGAATCAAAATTTAACATTCATGGGTCAGATGGCCGAGTTATGGTGTGAGTAAAACCAAACTAACAAATGCTAACTAAGAATTTATGCGGAACTGTGAAGCACGGTGGTGGCGGCGTTATGGTGTGGGGGTGTATGAGTGCTTCTGGAGTAGGAAATTTGCAGCTCATCGAGGGAAATATGGATATATGGATATTCTTAAACAAAATGTGTTATCCAGTGCAGAGAAACAATCTCTTGGAACTGGATTTACTTTTCGGTAGGACAACGATCCTAAACACACCTCTAAGATTTGCCAAGAGTGGTGCCTTTACCATGTTAAACAACAACTTCATAACCCTTCTCAGTCACTCGATTTAAACCCCATCGAACATTTGTGGGAAGAAATTGGCCGACAACTTAAAAAATATGACATAAAAGACAAAGTTGAGCTCAAAAGTGCCATTAGTAGTATTTGGTGTAATATTTCTTCAGAAACAACAAAAAAACTTGTAGGGGTAATGCCACAACGTCTAAAAGAGGTGATAAAGGCCAAAGGAAGGCCCACTGATCATTAAATGTATTTTGCCTTATTGTAAACTTTTTTCGTGTGCTAGGGCACCGTCCGGAGACTTTTTTGTTCCATGTTTACGACATTGTTTGAGTTTTTAATATTTATTATTTAATTTTGTCAGTATTATCATCTTTTTAATAAAAATAAATATTAAATAATATTAGTTTTAACTCTTTTTTAAGTTTTCATCTTTATCATTATGAATTTTGTGTGACAAATTAAACTTTGATTTCATTCGTATCGGCGTACGGAGACTTTCTTTACCCACTGTAAATACTTTGAAATAGAGGAAAGTTATAAATTTTAAAGCATTTATAAATTTTAGTTATATTATTTATTAATTAAAATTGAAATAAAATTTCAACGTTTCTTTGTGAAAAGTTTTAAAAATATTGCAACTCAAAATTGTTTTTTACTTTTTTTAAAATGCCAAAATAATAATAATAAGTAACAAATAAAACAATAATCAAAACACTTTTCAACGATATAAATATTTTGAAACTAAATATCTTTGTTTTTTGTGATGATTTATAAAAAATAATTTAAGTTTATTTTTCAACAACCTATTTCACTTAACATAAAAATGAAACTAAAGTTATTTTTTATATCGTAAAAATACTAAAATCATAACATCTACAAGAATAATAAAAGAAATATACTTTCGTTTTTAAAAAACATTGAGAAATAAAAGCAAACAAAAATGAATACGTCTTGTTTTTACGAAGGATGGATTTTTACAATGTTATTTATTTTTTGCCAAACGATCCGGAAACTTATATTTAAAATGTGGAAAAAATAACAACTGGATCCATTAACATACTGGTTATACTAAATGCTAATACTATTTGTATTTCTTTAAGTATGAAGATAAACAAAAATTTCAAAAACATAACAATAAGATAAATTAATATTTATGAAATTATAATAATATTCAAATATTGTTCTGAAAGACTTTTGGACATTAAAAGAATATATATTTCCTGATATAGGTATTGGTATTTTATATTTCTTACCTATTTCTAACGATTATTTAAAATAATTATCTCTTCTGATCAAACGATTTTTTTATAATTTCGTGAATATTACCAAACGATTAATAATAAATCATAATAAATTTGTTTTCAAGCGTAAAATTCGAAATATACCTGGTTTCGTTCATATACATTATTGGTCATGGGTATACAAGGGATGTTCAAATAAAGAGGTATGAAACATCGTTGTTAGTATAAATGGAGACTTTATTTAAAGTATACATAATAGGCCTCAGCACAACGATCCGATTCATGAACGAGATGAACGATTTCTTGTGCCCAGAGTCCTGTGGCCGTGATAATTCTTAGCACTTCACAGCATCCATGGAGTTTGTCGTCCAAGGCCCACAACATGTGCACTATACTGTGTGTACAGTATCGATGTGTACTGTGAGATACTCCAAAGAATACACAGACCCATCAATAATGAAAGAGCAGGGCTTCTCATGGAAGGTATGATTCTCTTCCATGATAACATCTCCAGAATCACACACACCGAAATGGTCAAGTTCAAGTACAGCCCAGACATGTCTCTCTGCGATTTTCAGATATTTGGTCTCATGAAAAAAAAATCTGAAAGGAAGGTGCTTCAACTCGGACGGCGAACTCAAGGATTCAGTGAAGGACCGGCTCTCGTCACGGCCACTTTAATTCTGACAAAAAAGAATCTTTCGGCTCTTTTATCAGTGGGATCGATGTGCTTAGGCCTATGGTGTATACTTTGGATAAAGACTTCAATTATACCCCCAGTGTCGTTCCGTAAATTTTTATTTGGACAATTCTTTATAATGGAATTTGATAACATAATTCTTGTTTATGCTGTAATATTAATTATTTATTTATTCATATACTGCTTTTAAACTGCTTAGTTAAATTAGCAAAACTATAAAAAAATTAATATTCCCCTTCATAACAAATTATAGTAGACGCTAATGGGAATAGACAATCTATTATTTTTTTCAGAAACTTTAAATAGCCAATGAAAGATAAAATTATCTGATTAAATTAAATCTATTTCTCTATATGTTAATAAAACATATAAGGAATTTAGTCTAGTTTTTAAATTGATGTATCAAAGATTCAAATGAAAGTTTAAAAAATGCAAAGAAACGCTTTTTATGCTCTTTTATAATATCTATATTATTAATTGAATGTTACAGCTCTATTTAAGGCGAATATGATTTAAAATGCGCAACAAAAGATGAAATCTACGAAAGCTAATTTCAGGTTATTATGTGAGAGCTTTATTATTTTTAAGTAAGTATTAATCTTAATTGATTTAAGTCATTAAGCAATTTAAACAGGTTTGAAATAATCACGAGACTATCAGATTACGCATGCGTTGATGTCTAGAAAAACAATGTGCAAAATCGGTCGAATTTCAAAAATTATTTCAGTTGGCAATAAATCGCCAAATGTGACAACTTTATGCATTATTTTCTAATAACCCAAAAAAAAGAAAACCAAATACCTCAAAATATAAATAAATCCCCAGTTTTTTGCCTACGCATTTTGAGGCTTCAAAATCACAAAACAAAACAATATCATGTTCTCATATGATAATAATTTCTTTCGTTTTAATTTTTTTATAACCGAATTTATTTTCTGTGATAAGGCTTTCTTTGATGTGGACATAAGCATAACACTGAAATCATTTTTTAAATTGATATAATGCTCAAGACTTGTGGAAGCAAAATATATAAATAAATATATGAAATTCAAACTAGTTAATTGTAGTTTTCTGACCCCCATCCATTCCTTTAATTTGTTTTACTTTCCCAAAATAGATATGTTATAATTTAATAAAATGCATACCTAAAAATTTTTCTTACTGTTATCTAATTAATATAATCAATTTCAATTTACTTTTAATTCTGTGAAAAGTTTGAGAAATTTCCAAGAATTTCAATTCAAGATCCCATTGATTTAGAATCCATTAATGAATTTTCCACGAAATTCGAACAAAAAACAGCCATGAAATAAATTTTCTACCTTAGCACAATTTCCCTTCTACTTTAACATGAACATAGTTAAATCAAGAAATTTTAAATTTCATTCCAAAAAATTGAGAAAATCTAAAGTCAAAAAAGACTCCTTATTGAAGAATATTTTTTAGCCACCTCTTGAAGCCAGAATAAGCTGGAATTTATAGCTTTAAAACATTTCAGTTCAGTTTTTACTATTGAATATCATTATTTTATCGACTAATAACTTTTCGAAGGCACCTCTTTTAACATGAAGGTTGCGCTTCAAAAAAAATTCCATCAATGCAAATACATAAACCAACTTATCGGAATTGTCGTAGCAAATCTTTCAATAAGAAGTTTCATAACCAAGTTGAAAAACATTTTCTAAAACTTTGCTATAAGTAATAAATAGCAAAATTAGGGTCAATATTTACAAAGTGAATTTAATAAAAACATTTAATATTTTGAAATATTTCAGGGGATTTATGTATCTTTAAAAGATATTGAAGTTTTACTAATAAGAAGGTAAATGCTTGCTTGTGTGTGCATTGCTACTGTGCAGACCATTTTAACCCTTTGCACTCGAAGTTTTTTTTTCATTCGTATTACCAGCAACTCGAAGCGATTTTAGTGAAAAGATCATATTCACTTGTAAGTTTGCTATACGCTGTAGAAAAATTTCTAAAGTTCGGTTCAGTGTTGCAAGCAAACGGTTCGGGAAAGAAAAGAGATCATATCTTTAACACAAACATTTATTTGAGACACGTACACACACATGACGACACAATACAAATATTTAAGTTTAACTGCTTTTAAACTTTTTAAATGGGAATCTAAAAAGGAACTTATAGTTCCGTGAAAGTTTGGCTGTTTTCGCCATCGAAGTCTGAAAACGAAATTCTCTTAAATTCTCAGGTGAGGAGTTCAATTTCTATACTGGCGAGAGCGCCATCTATAGGCTGTTTCTAAATTTTCCACAACGCATTATTATTTGCATTGTCTCAGTAGCGGAGCCCTCGAGTGCAAAGGGTGAATTTATAAATAATAGGACCATTTCAATTTATAAATTTGACATTTACATAATTTGGAGGGTGGAGTTTGAATCTCGGAGTAGTTTATTGCTGAAATTTCAATCAAGGTATCCGACTACGTTAAAAACACTGGTTTTTGACCACATTAGCGATTTTTTTTTATTGTTATTTATTTTTTATTGTTACGAATTTCCTGTTTCCAAATCAGTTTAGGAAAAGAAAGGCCTGACCAATCATCCGGGAGAATTTTAAGCAAATCATATTTTTCAGCTAAAATTTGTCTTCAAATTCAATTTTCTCAAAACTTGGATTTTCATAAAAAATCGTCACCGTTAACATGATAACTCAAAAACAAATAGAAGTATTTACATAAAAATATCAGCGTGTATTTTAAATAATTTGGGCAATAAAATGAACCAAAAGTTTTATTGTTGCTGAAATACTTTTTCATCTATAGATGTTTTTAGAAAACATATGTTGTGAATTTATGGAAAAAATGCATATATATAGGTATATTTTTACCCATAACGTCTTTACATGTCAAAATATTTCTTAGATTTTGGTTCATTTCATTCGTCTTTATATTCTATAATTTGTGAACAAAGGACATTAGGATGACTGTATCACAGTTTTGTATAGAGTGTGAACCGTTTTGGATTAATTTCATTAAAATTTACTATACATTTTCCTATTTCTCAAAATATATTATATTTTCAAATATGTTTTTGTATTTATAGTATTCTGTATTATAATTTTCAATACACCTAAAAAGAGGCCGCGGTTGCCTGGCTGGTAGGGCGTCAGTTTCGTAACCGAAAGGTCGCGAGTTCTGTCCTCGTCTCGGCCAAAGACCGCCGTGTTGGCTAATGGCAGTTGGGGCACGTTAAATAGGTTGTGACTGCAAAGTCCTCCAAGCTCCCATAACAAAACGATACCTCTGGGGGTAGTGAATCAGGGTCGAACCGGTCTCTGATTTGGATCTAAATTCTGATTGGCGGATGGAGGAATGAGTTCGACCGACCCCTAAAAAGGGTTGTGTCGTGTGTGTGAGCTACAAGTCAGACTTCTGCCCTCTGGATGCTCAGGGGTCTTTACCTCAGAAGCTACTGCACCCCCTTTTCGTGAAAAACACGGACACGACACAAAAAATACACCTAAAAACCATTGTTTTTAAAAGATCCAATTTTTCAATTTTTTTTTTCTTTCGAACGTAGTCGGATACCTCAAAATTAAAATTTATAAAAAAGGAAGCTCAATTTTGGTACTTTATGATATGATATTACAAAAAATTTTCAAAAATATTTTTTATCCTTTTAATGATACTAGTTTATCAGTCTTATATATATATGTGTGTGTGTGTGTGCGTGCGTGAGTGTGTGCGTGCGTGTGTGTGTGTGCACACATATAAATATATAGTGAAAGAGAGAAAGAGTGGGGGACAGAGACGCCACGTAATTGTTTCAAATCGGGTAAAACTTAACTAAGATTAATGACTTCAATTAACTAAGACAAATAATGATTTAAAAAGTAGTAATGTTCTCACATGATAGTTTGAAATTTGCAATCGAAGATTACATTCTTATCAGTTTTTGATTTTAATTATTATTTTTAAAATTTTTAAAATAAAGCGTTGATCGAAAAGCAAATGCAGCATCAAAATTATTGAAAAGTAATGCGTGCCCGTAGTAAAATATTTCCAACAACCATTGAATTATTAAAAATGTTTGCAGGTTTTACTCAAATTTTCGCATTTTGCGAGTGGTAGAAATATTAATTATAAATATAAGTGCTTCTAATGGACAATGAGAGAATTTCTTAGTTAAACTTTTTGTTGAAAGTATTTGCAGTAGCTGTACAGTAAAATATATGATAAAATAATAATAATTATTATATAAAAAATAGATAAAAGATATAAAGATAAAATAATAATAAAAAAAACTATGTAAAATTGATATTCAGTCGAGAAGAGAACTGTATGGTGAAGTATAGTTGAAATTTCAAGTCTTTGCTGCGCACTAACGTTTAAATTTAAAACTCAAACGATAAAAATGCAGGTAATCTATTTAGGCCAAATAAGAGAACACGGCTCAAATTTCATCAAGATTGTACTTATAAATTTGATTCTCGGAGTGCTCCATCAGCTGGAACAATGCACCGCTAAATCTCAAAAAATTGCTACGAAGCAAGAAATGAAGTAAAATGCAAAAAATGAATGAAATTTCTGGTATTTGAATAAAAAAAAGATTTCCTTATGCCCATGAAAGAGATTTAGCGTATTCCTTGGAGTGCCAGAAATAGGATATGCTCAGATTTGTAATTAGAGGCTGATATTTGAAGCATTTTTAGTGTTTCAGAAAGACTTAGTTGGTTGCCCCATGACATATACAAAAAAAATTACAGTTTTATTTAAAACTAGCCACCTTTGGTGACCAGCTGGCTCGCCAAGAGTAATGTGTTCTAAAATTTTCAATTAAATACTTACGTGTCTTGTTCTCTTTATAGTTTCTCAGTCAGATATACTTAAACTTCTAAAGTAACGTAACTCATATTATTATAGAAGCCTTATTATAGAAGATTATTATAGAATTTGTTCATTTCTCTATTAAGTCGGAATTCCAGTGCATATCCGGTTTAAATTCAATCAGGTTTACCATAAGTAAAGATTTGTTGAATTAATTATTTAGATATTGCAAACGATTATAGAAACCTTTTCTTTGCAATTATTTTTTTAGAAAATATCCCATTTTATAGATTTTTAATTTTATCCAGTCACCTGCTAAAAGCTGTATTTCTTTAAATTTAATTTGCAATGATAGTTTTTTTTTATTTGAACTTCCGTCAATAGGATGGCAACACGCTGATAAAACCTAATTTTTCCCCCTTGACGTGCTCGTGGAGATTAAATTTTATTGTTTTGACAGAAATATATTGTTGAAAAACATAATTAAAATATTTCTTTAAAAATTTGTTAAAAATAGGAGCTTAAGTTATACATTAAAACACTGATACCATTAGAAAGCTAATTTTTTAATCGTTAAATTGATGTAAAAATCATGTTTGTGCGATAATATTTTTGGAAGTTATAGCGGAAAAACGTCGAAATTTCGCTTAAATTTTAATTAACTCAAATTCTAAATAAAAATTCGAAAAAAGGACCCCAAAGTGCACATTCCCGACCCCCAAGGTATATATGTACCAAATTTGGTAGCTCTAGGTCCAACGGTCTGGTCTGTAGAGCGCCAACACACACACACACATTGGGCTTTATTATAAGTATAGATATGGACTAGCCACCTTTGGTGACCATCCGGTTAACCAACATTAATGCTAGCTAAAATTTTCATTTGAAATATTACGTAAAATAGTTTCATAATAATTTTTTTAGCCAAATATTTTTATTTTCCAATTTTGTTAGTGGTGTAATTCACTATGTAGACCTTAAGACGTTCTTGTCTTTGCACTACGCACATGTCTCTAATTTTCTATCAACGCATATAAAATTTAATTTTAAATTAAAATCGGAATGATGAAACTGCAATTAATGCAACCACATTTTAAAACTAAAACTAAGCATGTCTTTTTAAAAATTATGAGAACTGAAAGTAGAGTCATTCGGCATTTGAATCTCATGTGCATTACAGAAAAGGTTTCATAATTTAAAATATCTCAATTTGAGAACGTTTAACATTTTTATAATCTAAGCGAATTACTTTTGAAAAACCTTAAGAGATAATAGTTTTTTTTAGATGTTTCGTAACGTGGCTCAAAACTGCCTGTTTTTATACAATAGTGAATTTACATGAATTGGTCAGTTTTAGTGATTGATTTGGTTTATTGGATTTCACTACTTTTTAATTAAAGTACTGGACTCCCAAAAATAATTTCATTAAATAAAATTCAGAGTGTAAATTATCTATCTAAAAATTAAAATTCATAATTCCTCATCCTTTGTTAACTCAATTTACACAAAGTATAATTATTTATTTGAATTAGACAATTTTGATAGTAGATATATGTTTATCACTGATGGCTTACGTATTAGCTGTTGGGCTCCAAAAAAAAGAGTACATATCTTGTATATTTTAAGACAAATTTGCATTAAAAACTTTTACATTGAATGAGTAATAAGGGTATTGCAAAAAATCATAGAAAACGTTTCCCTGCATTTATTTTTTTAGAAAAGATCTTATTTAATCCCTTCATACAGACACGTCCTGAGAATTGCATTTTTATATTTTTAATTTACAACGGTAGTTAACTTTTTTTGAAAAAAATTGCCCTTTTGTCCCTGTGCAATGAAAAAAAAAGTTTTTTTTTCTAATGTGCTTGGATAGCAAAATATTTATTTTTATTTTACGCGAAATAAATTGTTGAAGTAAGATTGTTTTTTTTAAATTCGGTTTATGGCGTAAAATGTCACCAACGTGAGCGAAACGCGAATCAAGGCGCTAAGCGAAGAGAATGGCAAAACAAATGTCGCCAATATGTACAAAACGCGAATAAAGTCACCAATTGAATAACGAGAAATTGGCGAATTTTAATGCTAAATTTGACGTAATTGGGCACTTTTTGGCGATTTTTTCTTTGTGCCAGGATAACGCAAATTTACCCCCTCCCCAAAAAACACACCTGAAGTTTAATTTATAGACCGCAACATTAAAATCATTGAAAGGATTTTTTTTTTGAACTTCAATATGATGTGAAAATCAATTTTGTTCTGTTATATATTTGGGAGTTACAACGGAAAATCTCCTACATATTGCTTCATTTTTATTAAATTAAAATTTCAAAAAAGAATCCAATTTTTGACCTCCAAGGTATACATGCACCAAATTTGATAACTGTAGATAAAACAGTCTGGCCTCTAGAATGTCAACACACACGCACACATTCAGCTGTATTATTCGATAAAAAAACTACAATATATATTTACACACCATAAAAAACAGCTATAAGTCAAACTCAAAATAAAAAGTAGAAAGCTCCGTGCTAAGTAAAGATTATTAAAGCTACTGATACAAAAAAAAAATCCACGACAGTTTAAAGATCAAAAGTAAGAGTCTGTCATTTCCAAAAATTATGATCCATCGAATCAATATCGATTGAGTTCATTTTCTCAGAAAATGGAAAATCATAAGAAATGGAAAATACAGGTGTTCTATTTCTTTCATTTCCTTCCTAGTAACACGAATGGCCCAATGTTCCAACTGATGGTACACTCTATTTTATTCTATGATTATATGTATGATATCTCTTTAAAGAAATTCAAAAATCAGTAGAATAATTTGTTTAATATATAACCAACTAAATAAAATTCAAATTATTCTTCCAGAAGTTGCTTTTAATGGGAATAATATTATCATAGTTCCTTGAAAAAATAGATGGCACACTATAATTAAAAATTCTGGATCAGCTTGATTCTATTATTAAAAAAGTAAATTTAATGGGAATTTCAAGTCTATTTCTTTCAAATATCATTTAATTTATTGATTTTAGAAGTGAAAAAAGTTATGTTTTCTATGACGTGGAATACAGCACCATAAAGAGATTTATAAAAATGTAATTATTACAATGTTTTGAATTTCGTTGAAATGTAATTATTTTCAAATATTTATGAAAATTGTAATGACTTGGAAGATTTTCAGGAAATCACTACATTACAATCTGATCTCTTGACCATGGTCAGCAAAAAATCAGATTTACTTGAAGTTACTAGACAAATGTCTCTGGAGACAATTCATACCAATCCATCTTTGGCACTGAAAATGTACACTGATTGCAGTAAAGGAGATGGTGCCGTTTCTGATCGTGCCGTGCTTAATGAGAATCCTGAAGGAGCTACTGATATTTTGATTTGAAATCCGGGCAACTCTTCTGTATTTAGAGCCGAAATTGTTGCAATCTATAAGGGACTTCAAGATATCGACCCTTCCTCAGAAATTGTCTTCGGAGGCATTTGGATTCAGGAACATTTGGAAGCATTGGTCGTGCTTCTATATAGCGTTTTTCTCACTTGACAAAGGTGGGGGACAAGATTATCAAGAGTATCTTAAACTTCTTTGCCAGGCTATCCGTGGAGCGCGCTATACACTTTCAGTGGGTCCCCTCACATATTGGTTTATATGGTAATGAGATAACCGATAACTTAGCTAAGTCAGCCTTAACTGACATATTTCATGGTAATGCAAAACTAATTTATTTTGAAATCTTCATCAAAACGATGGAGTCTAGTTCACTTTGGAGAATCCCACTTGCTCAACATTGATACTTTAGTAAGATACCCGGTTGATGTCACCGTCTGGTTATCTCTAGAAAACAACATTGTCTTTTGAGTGGACACACCAAATCCTTTACCTTCCAACTCGGACCGAAGATCTTTGCTGAATTTCCTTGGTGCAAAACAGATCAAGCCCCCTCCCCCTAACCATGCTCTTAAATGTTTAAATTTTACTATTTTTCCGATTCTAAGGGATCCTCTAATGTTTTTGGACTTTTTAGAGATCTTCGGTTTCATGGAAGTGATATAAAGCAGTTATATCACCTGGGATTAGAAAAAAACAACAATAATCTGAAATGTAATCTCTCTTTGTTTATGGAAATCGCCCATGCATTTATCAGAAATGGCAATGAAAAGTTCATGGAAAATCTTTAATCGTGAAGATTTTAAACTGAAAATTCTCGGACAAATTATCAATTAAATTAAGATGCATCGCATATAATTTTTGTATTATAAATGTAATTCTTTATTTAGAAATGAAGGCATTGTTCATTTCACTATATTTTATCATTTTAATCATTTGTTGAGAAAACATCGACATGTTAAGGATTTTCTTTAATTTAAAACTCATTATTAGTTCGAAACTTTCTTTAACATTCTACTTCTCAGCAAAGGTAGTACAAGTACATTAGTTGGTACCAATTGGTAATCTATACTGTAAAAAACTGTGAGCAAAATATAAACAAAATACAGTTTGCTTGAATTTGCTGAAACAAGGCATTAATATTAAGATGCCTTTGGATATTTTAAGATTTAATAATATTCCTTATTCATAAATTATAACCTTCATGATAACCTTCAGAGCGGAGTCAGAAATCAATCTCATTTCATTTTTTGAAATCATATTTTCTAAGGAAAATACGTTTAATTAATAAATTCAATGGTTTTTTTCAATGAACTTTCCATAACTAAGTGAGAGGAATAAAGATTAAATTAATCAATTCTAAAAAGAAGTACAATTTCGAATTATTATTTGTTTGATAAAATAATTTTAACTCAACAGATGAACCTAAAGAAAAAAAATTGATCTCCGTACATGCATTTTTTTTTCGTATGCATAGTATAAAGAAAATAAAATCGTCAAAAATTTGAACTGGAGATTTTGACGAATATGCACGCTTTAAATGTCCTTTTTTTGGAAAATGTCCATCTGTCTGAGCAAAGAAAAATCTTGAGATAGATAATTGAAAGCCTCTTTGAACTAAATGATTGAAACTTGATGCGCTGTGTTTGCATCAAATTTTGTAGATTTTTAAAATAAAATTTTGAGCAAACTCAGTCTAGAAAAAGTCTCTCTATCTAGCTGTTCGGTTATACACTAACAAAATAATTGAAAACGAAGAGAACTAGATAGATTCAATTTTGCAAACCGATTTAACTCTTATCATGTACACACCTGTGCTAAATCAATTTATCTCTGTCTGTCAAACTTTGTTTTAAAAATACGTAAACATAATAGTTCAAAAATGCAAAGACAGAAATATATCTAGTATGAAAATTTGTGATTATGAGTGGAGTTTTGTGTGAAATTTCTGTCTGAATAAGTTCAGAAAACACAGATTTGGTTTAAGTACACAATTAACACTCTGCCGGAGATTACACACCAAATAATTTTTCAAAGATAATTTAAAAATGTTAAATTCATGTCAGAAGTTCTTAGTTCTTTATTATTGTAACTCAGTGCCCTATAATGTGTTCTCTGGTTTGACAAGTTTATGAAAATACATTGGAGAAGCTTTTGAGACATTGCACCCCCTGGTTTTTATTGAACACTTTAAGTTTTAAGTCTCTAGTTATAGCTACATTGCTTCCAAATATATCTGGTTGCTTCTTTATGCATCCATACATGCGAAATCCGGATAGTTATTGAGGTTGGAGATCATTCTAAACTTTTTTTGTTATGTCTTTAAGCAGAAAGGAAAGAAAGGAGCTGACTTAAATGCAATTTAGGGATCTTTAAACATCATAAAATTTTAAATGAATTAGAAATTGGCTAAATTGATTCAATGACTGCGTCTGTGCCCAGTATTGGAGTATGGGAAAAAATTGCGTTTGGAATTAGGAAGTTTATTTGAATTTTAATAATAATTTATAGAATGTTATTGGCATCTTTAACAAAGGGAAAAAAAGTAAATCAGCAATATGTTCCAATGAATATTTTATATTATCCATATTATCAACATATTTTATAAAAGAAATAAGTTAGAAAGTTATCAGTAGGAAATTAAATAAAACTGTTAGAACTATTAACAAAACTATTAACCCCGTTAAAGATTTTAGAAGTTTTTCATACTAGACATTTCAGTTTTTCTTTAGAGGTAAACTGAAATCTAACATCTGAACCTTTTATATCTATTTTAGGAATATTTATTATCATTAAATAACGAAGGTTTGTTGCAAATAATAATATATATCGGAAGGAAATCAAAACAAAATTTCCTAAATAACTTCCAAAAAATAAATAAATAAATGTCAAGAGTTGTTTTTATGGATAAAATGAGGTTCACAGATAAAATAAAACTTCTAAATTGAAAAGTTTTAGAAGCATTTTAAGTAAACATATGCAGAATTTTGCCTCATAAAATAAAGAATGCAGACATTTTTAACTACCACGAAATATAATCTGCTTGACTGTTATTTTAATCTAATTTTACGTAATCTTAGACCTTTTCAATGATCATTTTTGTATGATCAAGTTTGTCAGATGAATTTAAAGCCAAACTTTTAAATGGAAAATATCTCCTTGAGAATAAACCAGTATTAATATAAGGAAGTTTGTATTAAGACTATTTAAAAAAGAAAATTCTTATCCTAAAGTAGCTGAAATTGTTGGTAGCAAGCTCACTTGTGTCCAAAAAATCATTGCAAAATTTCAAAATAGTGAATTAATTGAAAATAAATGTGGATGACGAAAGAACGGTATTCTGAGTGATGTCGCAAAAACGAAAAAGTTCAGATTTTTATTATATCACTTGCAGAAATCGTGAATCCCTCAATTCATCTATAACTTCCTTCAAAAAATAATTTAAAGAAATGCGGAAAAACTGTGAATCATATTTCATTTTTTCCCTTTGTTAAATAAATGGCATTACGAAAGAATTCCAAAATTTGATAGAATTATTTACGAAGCCAAACGATAATATTTCGAGTGAAATTTTAAAACATTATGAAATACTGATCAATTTTTTTCTCAAGAGAAAAAGTACTGTAAAAGAATGATCATTTTCTTCCTCCAGGTAAATAGATTCTTTTCTATTAATTGCGAAATTCTAAATTCCTAGTAAATATTTATAAATATTTTCAAATTTCAAACTTTATTTCTTACAAAAAGGCAATTCTTGGTGCTATTTTAAATGCCATAAATATTTACTGTATATTTGGACTGCAAGAATTATTTGTCTGAAATATATTTAATTTTAAGTGATTTTATTTTCTGGAATAAATTTTATGAAGTCCGTCCTCTGAACTTAAAGGCAATTAGTTTCCAGTCATAAAGTTTTCCTATTAAAATTACTGGATGCAGTTTCGCTTCAAATGTCAAAGAAAATTATCGGAGAGCGAGAAATCAGATTACTTTGATCTAAGAGTAACAGATTAAACAAATTCTAGACGGTCACTAGATGAAAACTACATTTATAAAAGTGCCTTCCAAATTCAAATGATTTAATATTTTAATATTATAAATTATGACGGACTATTAACCCTTAACTTGGGACGTGCCGTCAGTGAAACAGCTAGAAAAATAGATATTTGGTTTTAAAAAATTTGAACTCATTTTATTTGTGTAACTGATTTTTTTTAACTACATGTCATTTTAGCTTGAGATTTATGGAACTTAAAAATGTGAATGCCATAAATTGTTAAATTCTCGAAATGCCGAGGCAATAAATCGTTGATTTATCCCTTTTCTATTTAGAAGTCGGCTTTCACAGTATAGCTTTTGAAATAGATCGTCTGCTAATGTAGTTTTATTTTTGTGAAGAATTTCACTGAACAGCTTTTGAATTATCTATCGTCTGCTAATGTAGTTTCCTTTTTTAGCCGTTTTTCACAGTATAGCTTTTCCATTTTTTGTTGTGTTCTAATGTAGTTTCATTTTGGAGTCGGCTTTCACTGTATGGTTTTTGAATTATCTTTCGTTTGCTTTTGTGGTTTTTTCCCTTGGGAATCACAATTTTATTACCCAACACGCTCAAACATTTTTAAAAATAAAACAAAGACGTTAAAAAAATTTTAATCAATAAAGATTGTTGATTCAGTGACAATTTAATTAAAATAAGGTTATTAGAAATTAATGCAGATTTATCTCATATTTGGCTATATATAGCCAACTAAAGTGACAGCTTATTTCTAGATTATACATTTTTTGAATTCTTACGAGTTTTCTTAATTCATTTAAGTCATTAACCGGTTTAAACCGGTTTGAAACAAGCACGAGACTATCAGATTACTCAAGTGTCGATATTTAGAATATATATAGAGAGATCGATAGAGAAGTCTCGTGATCTTTCATACCGATTTAAACTGGTAATTGACTTAACTTATGACGATAATAATAGATTAAAAATAATAATGTTCTCACAAGATAACTTGAAATTTGATATAGCAGATTTCATTTATTTATTTATTACGTTACTAAATTTACAAATAAACATCGATTAAAATAATTTACATCGATTTTTTGGAATATTAAATTCTCAATTTTAAATTTTGAAAACAATAAAAAAACTTTTTTTGGAATACATTTCCTACGAAGAGGTAACTTTGTTGCGTATTAGTGGATTAATTTTTACTTTGTTACATTTTTTTAAAATTAAAAATTAGAATCTGTTTGTTTATAGCCTCGCGGAATGCGGAAAACATTTTTTTGGAATTATTTCTATCTGTTTGTGAATACAATATTCATAATAGCTTTCAGCAAATTGGATGGGATTTAGCATATTGCCTCTACACTTAAACTGTGGGTCCCTAAAAAACTGTGAACTCGTTTATATTTCTATTTGTATGCCATTTCAATACAAATGACATTATAATAAAACGCAGAAACTAGATAAATGGATTTTGCTGCAAAGGTTTTGAATTATAAACTGTAGATTATAATGAAATTTTAAAATCAAATCTATCTGTGGGGGTCTTATATTAGTTTATACATTCATGTGCATATAAAAGTCACGATTTAAATGAGTGAAATCTCTAATATTATTTCATGAATATAATCGTATATTTGTAGCTGGCCTCCTGGCATAGAGGTAGCTCGTCTTTCCTGTGATCTGGGTGCCCCATATTCGAGTCCCGCTTCATTCGGGGTTGTTCTTCATCTGTGCTCTATCTGTGAGGCGTGTGAAGGTAGCCCGATAAAAAGGGGCTGTGCAAGCGAATGTGTGTGCTATCTTCATAGGAACTAGAAGTCAGACTTCTGTCCTCTGGGTTCTCAGGGGTCTTTACCCTCAGAAGCTACTGCACACCTTTCCGTGGAAACTCCGACACGACATCATCATCAAACAATTTGTATGTGAACATAACTTAAAATGCTTTAAGCAAGACGACTAAAACTTGGTATACGGACTTATGATCCAGTTTGCCGATTCCATTCGAATTTTGAATGAAATCTATTGTCTGGAATTCTATCCGTCTGCTTATTCGAGTGCAAATTGTTACGAATCACCGGGTTCGCTTATAGTGGTATATGATGTGAACACAATCAGCAGGCTTCAGTAGAAAACAACAACGACGTTTATTTAATATGAAGTCACTAATATAAAGATGACAAATATGTAAAACTGAAACAAACACACAACATCACACTACAACAAACAGTAGCCCACAAGTAGTATTTGATCACAGCACACAAAATGGCAAGAGAGGGGATCCTCGGAGCTTCGCTCTATGGTCTCTCCAAACGGCTGAATTTCACTGTCTGCTTGCTTTAGCTATATCCAACTGCCGACTCACTACCAACGACTGGCTACTCCACACACAACTTGATGTTTATCCTCAGAAGCTACTGAACCTTCTTTCCGTGGAAATACGGACGCGACATTATCAACTGTATAACTGATTCAAAAATTATATTTTTGTATTGTATTTTATTTTGTATTGTACTGTATTGTATTTTGTATTGTACTGTATTGTATTTGGTATTGTATTGTATTAAACAATTGTATATTTGTTACAGTCGGTTGTAAAAGGCCGCTCAAGATATTCGATTTTCTGGTAATGTTCATTCGTCCCAGTATGTAATTTAAAACGACAGAACACTGGAAATAAAAATCTGAGCACTCGTGAAGCTGAAGTCAACAATTTAATGTTGGGGTGAGGGGGATAAAACGTTATTAGAGTTTATGAATGGAAAGTTTAGAAATATCACCTTTGCTGATTATCCTTCAACCATCAATAATAAAGAAAGTTGGCATCCTTCAAAACATCATTATTGCATCAATGTTGTACTTGACCGGCGTCCTAGCATAAGAGGTAGCGTGTCTTCCTCCTGATCTGGGCATTACAGGTTCGATTTCCGATTTGGGGATGGCTGTTCTTCCTTTCTTCTATTTGTGAGTTGTGTGAATGTATCCCCCTTTAAAAAGGGGTTGTGTAAGCGAATGTGACGCATGAAGTAGCTAAAGTTGTACTCTTGACCCTAGTTGGCATTACTGAAAAAACAAGGAAGGCCTAAATAGCTGTCAATGCTCTTGTAAAACGCCATACGTAACAACAGCAACATGTTGATCTTGCAGTATCTACAACGCAACGATTATATTTCTTAATTTCCAAGAAATTGACGCTTATTCATCAGAACTTAACTCGTCAGAAACAAGTTTCTAAACTTATTTGACTCACATAACTGAAGATAGTGAAAATAAATTCTAAAAAAAGCAGTTTCTAGAATTTCAAAATTTCTTTCTCTGAGAACAAAAGATACCCGAAACATGATCAGTGTCATTGCTGCAAAGATTTCAACAACGTAAAACTAGAACTCATTGGAGGAGGCGTTTAATAATAATAGCGGTGTCATTTAATATTTGATATGAAGATCCCTGTTTCGTAAAACCGTATCTTGAGCTAAATTACTTCAACCATTACGAAGAGAGAGGATTTCCCTTCATTCCTAATTGCGTAAAACTGTTTTGATTCCCAGAGGGTTATGATCAATATCTACCATTCGAAACTGTTTATTCGACAAAACTAAGCCAATTGCGCTTGACAGTGAAGATGACATCTCTATTCTGGTAATGACAGTTATCTATGAATCGCGGAAGTAAGGAGTTTTGTTGGATGATTTGAGATTCTGTTTTCTTAATTCGATGCTATGAAGTGACCTTGTAGAATTGTATCAGGATTGCATGGCAAATAAAACGCGAGTATCATTCTATAGTTCTTCGCATAAAAATTTGTGTATGTTCGGGTTTTGTAGTTTTGCAAGTCAGACAGTTTAATTCAGATCTATTATGTTTTCCATATGCTTATTTGGAAGATGTTGATGTGTAGTTTCGAAATTGTTTTGGAATTTTGATTAGAATTTATATTAATCAAAAATTAAATGTATTATTGATGTTTTAACGCTGAAATATATGCGAATATTACAGCTTCATAATCATCAGGATTTAAAAAAAAAATCTTTTTTAACTATATCAATTTTAAGGTATCATCATATTTTCAAAATAATTTTTTAGACTTATCTTACAACAGTCTTTATACATATAAATATATATCTTAAGTAATCAATCATAAAAGTATTAAATAATTGTGACCAATTTCCAGAATCATGAAAAATTTAAATAATTTCGGAAAACCGAAATTAATTACGTCGGAATCGAAATTAAAACTTAATTCGGAATTAAACTAGAACAAGCAAACAAAAATAAAAAATAAATTAAATAAAAAATATTTATGAAATAAATCAAAATTAAAATAATTTAGTGTACGAAAAAAATGAAACTAATTAGGGAAAGGAAATTAAAATTGGAACCCAAACTAGAAATTATTTCGGATTCGAATAAGATTAGAATTTAAAAATTTAAAAAAAAAACTATCATTGCATTTAATGAGCGCTAATGCAGCTACAACTGAAATATAGATTAAACTAAAAATTAGCAATATATGCCAAGCAAAAAGGAGTATAAAAAATCAAAATTATATAAAATAAAAAAAGAATCCGGCCTGAAGACTTTTTCAAGGATCACCTTAAGGCACAGATTCAAAATGGTTGAGATTTCTTTGCTTGTTGCTGGTATATTGTTTCTTTTTTGCTTTCTTAATTATTGGAAGGAATATTATAATTATTGGTTGAATATTCTTATGTAGTTTTATATAATATATTTTGTATATATTTTCACTTTATTTCGGTGATGTTTTCAATGTTGCTTTGTTTTGTGTCTTAGCTGTTAAATTGGTGTATCCCTCTTACCTTAATTTTCGAGTCATGGAGGGTCAATACTATTGGACATTATACTATTCCTCACAAAAAATTCCCTTATTTTTCCTGGAGCAGCATGATTATAAACAAGAAAGCGCAGACACAGACACATTCGTTGCGCAAATAGAAATTGGCAAAAAGGTAGAAATTAATTTTCTCTCGTCTTATATATCATTTTTAAATTTGGGAAATATTGCTTACAGTGCAGGTGTCAATCTCAAAGTAGGGGAAACACAGGGATCTTTTTAGAAAACTATTTGTCTAGGACAAAAAATATTCTATCTGTCAAAAAATATAAACGTCTATCTGTTCGGTTTACCGAATATAGGCGAGGGTATTTACTACAAAGCGAAGAGATCTGGGCACATGAAGTTCGTAACCCAATCATAACTTTTGAAATAGTTTTTAATTAATTAAAAAATTTTAGGTGCTTGTGAAATTTAGGACCAAATTCTTCAAGGAGTTGATTTTTAATCTCTTAATTTTCACTGTCATACACTACTTTAAACTTTTACTAGTAAACATGAAAAATTCAAGAAAAAGATGATTTAATCATATCAAATTTTGTGTACGATTTTGTGACTACAGTTATAATTCAATCTCAAATTTTGGTTGCAATCTGTTAGCAAAAATGCATATAAAACATAAATTGAATTTTCGGTTATTGTTAACGGTATGACTGATACCAACCACCAAGGATCACTTGATACATTTAGTAAAAATGATAAATTGAAATTAAAATTCAATCTTCTTACTATTGTTCGCCAATACTATGTAAAGGATTACTGTTTCAGATCTAAATCAAGATATACGGATGAGTGAATGAAATGTATGAATGAAGTCCGTCTCATAAAAAGGGTTGTGACGCGCGAGTAGCTAACTCGTACTCTTGGTCTTAAATAGCGCAACTGAGAAAACAAGAGACGCAAAACAATTTATATTAATTCATAATGGTTTTTATTGTCAGTGGGCTTGACATTAGAAACAATAAAAACATCAAAGAAATCAGGGCTTTAAACTTACCCTGGTTGAAGGGAGAAAGACCCTTATTTGAAAGTCTGTCTGTTTGAAACTTACTTTTCTTATAATTACAAATTGCAGATTCTTTTTACTAAATAAGAAATATGCCTATTCAAAATTCCTTCTAAATATTATGCATATCAAGAAATAAATTCTGCATTATGTTCAAAAGTCCAGAAATGAATGACCTTTTTAGCATTATATTTTTTACGAATGGCTTTGATTAAACGAACAATTACTGGATTATGTAAAGATTTATCATTTTCAAATTAAATTACAAATTTTTACAAATTAAAAAAGTCACAAAGCACGATGTAAGGCTCTTGAAATAATACGGAGTTTTATAACTCTCTGCTGTGAAACAAAATCCTATAACTGTACTCAAGTTTTACGACAGCATGGTTAGCTTAGGCATGTTGTGGTATCTTAATAAACCTGTGACAGCAATAGACACCAGTGATGACTTTTGTCTAATGTCTATGTTATGGGGCTACAATCCAAGTGGTCTTAATTCTATTCCGACTCAATCTCACTGAATTGGTGACCTCGGACAATGAACTTTCAAACATCAGTCGTGGCGCCATCTACTCGGAACAAACGCAACCAATGCAAAATCAACAAAACCTCTCGCAGCAACGCAAAAGTCGTGAGAATCACTTGACGCAACAGCAAGAACTCTCCCTCTTCCACCACAACGCTTGGCGCCATAAATCATTCGTCCCTCCACGACTCACTGGTAGGAGGGAGTATTATGACGGTGTCTTAATAAGCCAATAACCGCCCCTAGACAGCAGTGATCACTTTTGTCAAATGGCTATGTTACTTGGCTACTAACCAAAATTTCCCAGGCTCTTATCCGCCTCAATCTCTCCTACCACAGACTTAAACTCCTTTTTTGAGATTTAGAAATTAAAAAAAGAATGCAACTCAAATATCGCGTTGTTAGTATCTTTTTCGTGCCTTTTTTTTAATACATCCGATACATATATAATACCTTATTATTAAACTATATATATCATGCAATTGATATCATTCACTTGCTAGTTTTTAATTTTGAAACTGAAAAAAATATTTAAATCCCTTATTCTGTCGGATTAGTAAATAGATAGTAATTGTGAGGAATTAGAAAGATTCAAAATAATCAACTTATTGAAACTTGATTTCTTATTAACCATTTCTGACCATTGTCAGTTTGACAAATTTTTTGGTTGCATTTAATTTTACTTAAATCTTCAGACATAACTTTCTGTTTACGATTCCATCAATTTGTCAGACATAAAAGTAGTGCTATTTATTTTATTGTTGTGTCTGCCTTCTGTTCATTGTGTATAATGGAACCTTCTAATGAATATCAGTACCAAGACGTCATAGTGCCAGATAAAATAGAAACTTGCAATTAAAATGTTTTTTAATTATCGTGGTATCTTCAGTTTTTATTCATTTCATAAATTGCACACATATTAAATATAACTCTTTTCACTTTAGCTTTCAACAACAGTTTGAGAAAATCGATGTTAAAATTTTGAAATCGATTAAAAATTTGATGGAACAAAGAAAACGATTAAATTTATTGTTGGAAGGTAAAAATATATTTCAATAAAATTGCTAAAATGGAATAAACTTTTACTTGATTGTTAAATTGGAATCATTAAAAAGGCTATTATTAATAATGGAAATGATATAATATTTATTTTCGTGTTATAACGTCTCACAAAATATTGTGGAAATATGCCAAAAAAAAATCAGATTAATTTTTAATAAATTGAAATTATATTCAAAATTTAATAGTTGCCTTCCTGACCATGAGTGTCTATCTATCTACATTTATATCTATATATATCTGTCTATCTAGTATCTGTTTATTTTTATACCTGTAGTTCTAACAGAAATTTGTAGAACGCTAATAAACACACATTCAATCATCGTTATTATTATTAAATCTTCTATAATCAACTATTATATTATAATTATTTTATATTTAATTTTATTATAAAATTTCTTCATTGATTAAATTATTTTAGATTTTTATTCATTAAAGCAGACTTTTCTCTTAATATTATTTTTTGTAGACCGAATAATACATCTTTAAACTGAAAATATTTGGCGTTAAATATAATTATTTTATTCTCTTTGAAGAACTCTTTAATGGGAATAAAATAATTATTTTTCTGTCTCAAATTTAAAATGAGGCATGAAAATAATATTAACAAAATAATGGCCACTAAATCGCTCTATCTCTTAGGATTTAAAATGTTTTCATCATTCATTTTATGATCATTTATTTTGATTTTCCTTTTTATAGATTCTAAACGAGTAAAAATAGGAAAGGAAACTCATTTCTTTTAAAGTAAACAGAGAAGATGAAAATATATTTTATTTTAACTAAGACATTTAAAAATATATTTTTAAAATTCCATGGCAATACTTTCTTGATGATTTTTGTAGATAAACACTTAAGTATATTTTTAATGAATGTAATTTTTTTGTCAATTATTCTGAAAATATTTAATTTTCTTAACTCTTTATATTTTCTTATACGTTCTATAAAGAAAGAAAATTAACTTAAAAAAAAAACCCCTCTAAATAGTGATTTTGTCGTACGTCGAAGTTTTAAACCACCATCTGTCTGTGACAACTGTAACTCAAAAACGTTTTGCACTAGACGGATCATATATGCTATACGAAGTGTGCACCAAATGTGTAGATTGTTATTAAATTTGGAGCAAAATCTCTTTAAAGTAAGTCTGTCGGTCAGGTTGTTCGAACACAATTTACAACAACAACTATAAAAAGAAGAGAACTAGATGGATAAAACTCAAGACACACATTTATTGTTTGTTGCTTATCCCTTGGAT
>JAPMOQ010062438.1:576161-607078 GCA_026543055.1 Argiope trifasciata
TTAGATCTAATACTAGTTATCTAAAAAATTGCTGCACATAACATTTATTGGAATTGAAAGAAAGATAATTGAAAGAAGATGATTTTGAATTTGAATTTTGCATCAAATACGAGCTTAAGAAATGGGATATAATTATAAATTTATAAATGAATTTTAGCTAGTTAACTTTCTGCACTATTCAATTTGCAATTGTAACACTTATACAAAACGTGTACATAATTTTAGCTGATTAAGGAACTCTTTTCAGAGTAAAATTTTAAATTAACAGAAGTGTTAGTGAAAATTGCTCTAAAACATGCAAATGTTTTAACAAAGGTTCTTTATACAGGTGAAATTAGAAATCTTATGTGTCTATTTTAAAGCATTTAATTGAAATTTACTTTTAATTCAATTACATTATATAAACTTTTCTAATGAAATCTAATTTTGATTGAAAATTAGATTTAACCATGATAGGAATAATTTTATTAGAGTTCATTTAGAGTAAATATACAGAATACCTAATTAAATCTCTAATAGATTTTAATAATAGAAAAAAGGCATTTTTCTATTACCTAAGAATACTATTAGTAATCATTTTTTTTTCAAACAGCAAAAAAAAATTAAAATTGCCATAATTATAATCTAAAAAAATATTTTATAAAATATGTAATCAATACACTTTGCATTTTTTGATTAATTTTTTTCATTCTCATGTTTTTGTCCGTTGGTACTCCAGTACTATGCCAATTATTTGAGCCAAACAGAAAAACTTTCATAAATCTTGAATAATTAGTATAGGTTAACTCCCATGCAAGGTATAGCAATCTAATACAAAATATGTCCTCCTGTAGCTTTAATGAGATCTTGCACACAGTGTAGAATGGATTCTACCAAATTAACATTTATTTTTTTTGATTTCATCATCACGAAACCAAACTATTATGTCATTCCCAATCATTATTTTCTTTGTAGAGCAGTTCATTTTACACAAACGTCTCTTTATAATACTCCACAAATTTTTGAAGGGATTTGCATCAGGAGAGTTAGTCCAACCCAAAATCGTTATTTTCTATTTTTGAAAAAAAATTGTTAGCTTAGAAGTATGGAGAAGTTGGAGAAAGATCTTGCTGAAAGATACCAACACCACCAGCAAGCGTTTGCATCATAGATACAGTTTTACTTTCTATTATAGACACGTATTGTTTAGAGTTCAACATCCCTTCGACTGGTATTAAGCTGCCAGTTACTCCAAAAGTGAAATAACACCCAAATATCTGTTTCTCCTGGTGCTTAACTGTTTGAATAAGTTGTGGTTCCCTGATAGGTTCCTTACAGACCTTTCTGACAAATCTTAGTCAAAACCCTTGCACAAGAAAATGCGTAACAAGAAAATACTGAGCATAACCTTTTTCAAATCTTGTACAGTCCTGGATTGATATTTCCTGGCTTAATCCAAATATTCTTTTTTCATCACTGCAGGTGTTAATAACTGTTTTTTGATTGGCTTACTTATAAATCTTCAAGTATCAGTAAGCCTTCTTCGATCTGTCGATGAATCCACACCCGAACCATTAGTTAATAATTCACTCTACTTGTTTTAAAATGATTCATTGTACTATTTCGTATAAGAAATTTGTTTGGAGACATTGTCTCGAAATTCTTTTGCTGATTAATAATCCTAGAAACACTGGATTTTCAAACCCCAACTGCTACAGCAATATCCCTCACAGTCACAGAAGTATGCCAACTAAGGGTGGCAATTCTAATCCTTTTCTTGGGAGTGATATCCATTTTTAAAATACACGTCAGAAGGATGCAAGTCACCCAAGTGACCAACCACATCTTACAGTAATTGAAAAGAATTTTTTTCAACATGTTATGATCACGAGGTCAAATCAACTTAGACTAGTCAAGGACAGTCAGACGTCGTAAGAAAATGTATTTGAACCTAGTATGAGACAGAAATTTCCCCAGAAAGGAGCAATGTTATTTAAAAATATGCTTGTCTCAATTGATGCATGCAGTAGTACAGAATGCCTTACATTTTTGGTTGAAGGAGATTCTTTTTTTTAGAGATTTAATTTTTTTGATAATTTGAACGTTAAACAAAGTAAAATTATGTCTTTTATTCAATTTCTGCTCTTAGTTCACACTCTTCCTATATATATTTACCAGCGGGTGACCGAGCTCCGCTCGGAAAAAACAGGTATCGAAGCTAACTCGAAGATTTAAATTTTCAATTGTGATTTATCAAAACAATACATGCCATAAGAAAATTTCTGAAACCATTGGTGAAAAGATAACCGGTTAAAGTGCACCATTGTAAACTATTCTAAACAAAGTTAGTTTGGAAAGGGAACTATTCTATCCAAAGGTAAAGTAAAGGTAAAGATTGTAGTGTGTTGAAGTTCAATATTTTTTACAAATTTATTTAGAAAAACCAAACATATATACATACATAAGAAACATATTATAAACCTATAACAGCATAAACATAAAACTTTATTAGTTCGCCATATTGACTATAGATGGCAGCACGTTACCGCTTGAAAATTTAAGTAGCCATTATGGCGAACTAATAAAGTTTGAAAATATCCTATCTGTAACTCCGAACTGCTGGACGGTAGCGCTTCAAAACCGGCGCCAATCGATTCCTCGTGGCCAAAAACCCCAGACCTCCAAGTTTACCGGAGTTTATTAATTCTGGGGCGATTTTCGACTTGACAACCATTCCTCGTATTATAGTATTAGATATATCTTTAGCTCAAATTTTCAATCGCTAATGAAACAATTTTTCTTCATCCACTCAAGTTGAAATAGATTTTTTTTAATTTGTAGGGGATGGCACGATGTCAATACAATTTCTTCAACTTACTAATTCATTAATTAAATGCTATTAATTTTTAATACTTTAAATAGAGATTTAGAAATTTGTAATGAATATTGAATTTAGCAGTAGCTCAATCAGTAAAATGCAAAGGTTTCTGCATTTTTCACGTGAAGGTGAAGAGTGCGCAGTTGAATTCTTACAGAAATCAATCATTTTTGGCACCTAGTTATTTTTTGATAATTATTTAATTAAAAGTAACTAAAATAAAAATTGTCTTTGTTTATCTAAATAGAAATTAAATGAAGTAGTAAATATTTATAACTCTTGTTCATTCATTATATGTCAGCAAATTTTAAAGATATAAAAAAGCATTTAATACTGTAAATGAATATAATATTAACCATATATACCCATTTATTATTTATAAATGGGTGTGTATGGGTATAAATAGGATGAAACTTTAATATTATACCAAAACTGTAAGTGGGTATAACATTAAAGTTTCATCTCGGCTTTGCAACTGGAGGATTTCATATGCCAGACTCGGTTGCACCGAAGAACCTTATTAAAGGGGATTATATATTTTTTACAATCGAGTCAATAGGGCAAATAATGACTTGCTTTATTTTTAATTATTCTGTCATATCTATTAAAAAATGTGAAGCCAGGATTAACAAAATTAGATTGCAGGAAAAGTTTTTTCTAATCTGGGAGAAATCAAAGAATTTATAATTTAATTTAGGAACCTGTATTAGCTCAAACAAACTGGATACAGTAGATTTATTGAAAGATATTCAGAAGAAACTGGTCCACATGCGACATAAAGCAAACTGAGAAATACTTTCAGAAAATAGCATGGGTAAGAAAAACTGTCATATCTAAACAAGATATCAGCATCTTGTTTTTCGAATCTATTAATTGAGAGCATATGTAGAATAAAATTCGTCATTATTTATTATCCTTAGACTCATGCCGTTTATATTCATTTTAAACTTATGTGGTAATAGCTAGTGGATATTTTAAGTCATTAACAATGTACATTATTTTTTAGAGTGGTTTAAACTTTAATATTATACCTACTTATAATTTGGATATAATATTAAACTTTCATCTCATTTATACCCATACATACCCATTTGTAAATAACAAATGGGTTTAGATGGTTAATATTATACCCATTTACAATATAAAATGCTATTTTATATCTTTAAAATCTGCCGACAAATAATGAAATAAGTAGAATAATTTTTTTCTCAAATGTTAGAAAAATCTTTCAAAAGAAAATTAAAAAAGTAGAAATATATATATTCTACTGATAAATCAGTAAGA
The DNA here is from genome assembly GCA_026543055.1 of Argiope trifasciata. Lineage (NCBI taxonomy): Eukaryota > Metazoa > Arthropoda > Arachnida > Araneae > Araneidae > Argiope > Argiope trifasciata. The sequence goes on from JAPMOQ010062438.1 coordinate 580,303, forward strand.
AGTGCTATTAATATGTTAGGAAAATATTTCAAAATGTAATTATGTGAATTGTTTATTGAAAAATACAATAATATAGTAACAAATAACGACCCTTTAATCTTCACAAATACGAATACATAACTAAGAAACACAGCCGAAGTAAATGAAATCAAAGCGCTTGCCTCAAACAGTTGCATACAAACAGAAAATACGTATAAAGAAAGTGTAGCAACGCATAGCAATCAGAGATAACTTGCAGGGTAAAGACATCGCTCAACAACTAAAGTCTCTCGACTCGTCTACTGCTATTACCGACCTACTCAATCGGATTCTCGAATCTTTTTTTTTTTTTTTTTACCTTTTTATAGCAACCGGGGCAGAGAAAGATATAGAACATTCACCGTTAATATAGTCTTATTGAAAATAGTGCTAAGATTCTCCAATAGTTTTAGTTCTTCATTCTACTGTTACTTATCTCACTTGGATTGAACCAATTTAAACCCTGTCCAAGAGATCGAGTAGAAAGAGATTCACTAGTTCTGAGAGTAAAGACCCTCTGAGACTCGAGGGCAAAAGCCTGACTTTAACTCATATGAAGATGACGCTCACACACACTCACTTGCAAACCCCACTTTTAGCAGGATGCTCACAGATAGAATGCAAGGTAAAGAACAACCGTGCACTAGCCACGGCTCGAACCAAGGACGCCCAGATCATGGGGAAGACGTGCTATCTCTAGACCAAATTTGAGGCAATCATCATTCTAGTCTCTAAATCAGCAACATATAGTCATCAGCCATTCCTGCATCAATATTTAAACTATCTTATTTATCAAAAGACGAATTGCACAGGGAAGCAATATTACAAGTTTATATTAATAAGTTATTCAAGAATTTAATTATTATTTATTTTTAATTCAACAAAATTATTTATTATTTCCTTTTAATTAAAAAAATCAATTGTCATTTCCTTTTAATTGAAAAAAATTAATTATTGGATACTTTTAAATCAACAAAATTAATTATTTCCTTTTAATTCAGCAAACTTAGTTATTATTTCCTTTTCGTTCCACAAAATTAATTCTTATTTCCTTTTAATTCATCAAAATTATTCGTATTTCCTCTTAATTTTTGCACATCACTAACAATGATCGAAAAGCATTTTCATCGATGATCGAAAAATGCATCAGAGAATTTGTGTGAATACAAATTATTTTTAAATATTTATTGATTTTTAAATCCAATACTCTTTTATGTATAACTGCAATCAAAACGCTTTCATTTCTTGAATATATTTCTTTTTTACTGCTTTCTTTTATGAACCAAATCTCAGAACATCGCATATAATTATTCTTACATTTATGTGAAATGCCTGAAACATTTTGAAAAAAAATCGTTTCTTGTTAGAAGATGTAATTCTTATGCATTTTTACATTATTAAGAACTCATTAAAGTTCTATTATTTGATTCAATATCACATTTAGACTCAATTTTTTTTCAGAAATATTTTTCTTGTGTGAATGTTTAGATAATTATTTTAGCATTAAATGAAAATGTTGGAATGTAATTTTATAGATAAAGCTTCCATTAAGAATGATTTCGTTTGAAAATTGTCTATTGATAAAATCTTTAAAAACAATTATGAAATTTTGCATATCCCTAAAAATTCTTTATCTGAATTTATTACAAAGAATTAACGTAATTTACTAGATAAAAAAAAGGTATTGATGCTGAATTTTTTAACTGTATTGACGATGAAATTTTATTAAATTTCTAAATGAACATTCCATTTTTTAAATATTTTTAAGATTCTAAAATACTTTATGTCGCTTCAGTTAAGAATTATTTCTTTTGAAAATTGTTTATTGACACCTTCTTTAGTTAGTTAAGTTTAGTTTAATTATATTGACGTCCCGTTTAAAGCAACAAGAAGGCTATTTTGGGACAGACCTCGTAATTTTGAACTAAGATCAGATGGCGAGGACGACACCTGAACTGGCACCCACCTCTCCACACTACACCAGCGGGAGGACGACACCATCTATAAAAACAATCATGAAATTTTGCATATCTCTAAATATTCTTTTTCATTCTTTAGCTGTATTTATTACAAAGAATTAACGTAATTTATTAGATAAAGAAAAATAATGATGCTGCAGTTTTTAACTGTATTGAAGATGAAATTTTATTAAATTTCTAAATAAATATTCAGTTTTTTAAACATTTCATTAAGGTTCTAAAATAGTTTATATCACCTCAATACTGTGTTTGCTCTTTTTCGTTAATGATACATAGAAGAATTATTGTTTTCTTAAAGTTCAAATCTAGATTTTGATATATTCTACGTTTTGTATCTCACTGAGTCACAAAAACAAATCTCTCTCTTTATGTCTGCCTTTCAATAATTATGCCTATCTGTCAATGAACACAATAACAAAAATGCTTCGATCTTGGCTATTGAAATTACGACTTAATTTTTAGACTTCTGTCAAACTGCGAATGAAATATATTCACAGGAACTCTGGCCGTCAGACTCTTCATATACAACTGATCACCATAACCACGAAACCCCTAAAGCTAGGCACTTAAAATTTTGCACACAAATTTAACAACTAAAATGTATATTGTTATCAAATTTTAAAATAAGTCTGTTAAATGGCAGGGTTGTCCTTCGATCTGCATTTTTTCATGTGTGTAAATGCAGTAATTAATGTTATTGTTGTCGTTTCTAATGACATGTCATTTACAAGCCCCCTAATTAAAGAACCATTGCGATTTAATCTGAATTGTTAGTAACGCCATCTGGGACCAAGAACACAAGTTAGCCACTCACGCGTCACAACCCTTTTTACGGGACGGACTTCATTCATACAATTTATTCATTCACTGATCGTAATTTAGACCTAGATCAGAGAACAATCATCCTCAGTGATATTACTCTCGACATGGAGGACTTTGAAAAGAACAAAGACTCTTCGGTCACAAAAATAAAGACTCTTTGGCCAGCGGAGTTCGAACTCACAAAAAAAGAGATGCGAGTTCAACTCCCTACCACCCAGGCTATCTTGATCCGCAATAATTCATAAATGAAATGACTTAAATCAACAAAATTTGGTTTGCAATCTCTTGGCTATAGCTGTAGTTTCAATTATAATTAATGTTTTAATCGGTTGCAAAAACGGTTTGTTTCTAGAATATATATTAAGTTAATAGATTCATTCAAGATGATAGATTCAAACCAAAGTTTATATTTCATTTCTATTGTTCCCAAAGTGCGTGTAAAGTATTCACAACCTTATTAGGGAGTGGCACTTCGAATTGAAGATTAGTAGCTTCCGGCATCGTAATTGGTCCTCTCTCTTCTGGAAAGTACACAAGAAAGTGGGGGTCTGGCTCCTCTCATCGATGATTTTTCTTAGGTAAGGGTTGTACCGTGACCGGTGATGCCCCTTAGGACTCAATCACAGCTCTTTCGAATCTTACTGTTGAGGCAGTCCAGCCATTTAGTATTATTTATCCGCTTGCTTATGGGTGGGAAGGAGAGTCAGTGGTATAACTTACCTAAGGTTCACAAGATTAATCTCAGAAAATAAGTTAAGATAATGTTTGAAGAGTAGGTGAGAAATTTTATGAAAAGCTGCCCCTCATTTAAACTGATATCATTACTACTGTTAGCAAAAATTGTTTGGGCATATGTTTCCGAGCTTTACAGACCATATTATTTGTCTTCATTTCTGTCAAAATTCTATGCCATTTATTTTTTTAAAATCCATTTGGTGTCATCAGTTTATTTTTTATATAATTTGGAATTTAACAATTTATTAAAAATAAATCTTTTTCTAGTTTTCAATGAGATTCTTAGGTTTTACTAAATACAATTTTAATGATTTAACATTTAGAATTAAAATTTTATAATGTAACTGCGTAATTTGATTTATAAGCTACATGTTTAACACACAATCAATTAATTTAAATTACAAAGATTTAAATTTGAACAATCGTTGACTTGGTGACATTTGGTCATCTGAACGCGGTTTTAAATTACTAGGTCCATCCCAAAGCAGCCCTAGTGTTGTTTCAAAACCGGATGTTAATATAACTTAACTAAACTTTGTAATTGGGGGAAGATGAAAAAAAAACAGATTAGGTGAAATATCGATTTCAATTTTTTTTGATACAACACGTGATATTTGTATATTTTATATATATGAAAGTAAAGAAAAAAAATTAACCCTTTAAAGCAGTGACGGGGAAACTACGGCTCGCGGAAAGGTTTAATCCGGCCCGTTTAAGAGTGCCGTCGTGAGAATGTTTGAACGCATTCTTACTTCGTAATTTGACAACCCGCATAAAAACTACCTGCGGGGATATTCAAAACACAATAGTATTCTGGACAAATCCATCCGACCCAAACAGCTGACTCCTCTTCGCTCGAAACTTCCAGACACTCTCGCATTTTCGATTTATTGTTCTGTTTTTACGAAAGAACAGCAAAACTCCAATTCCCGAACAATCCTTGCAGGTAGGTATAAATACAAGCGAGGCCGCCCGAAGATCAGTTAGTTAGCGACTTAGTCACTCATCTGCAACGACCCGCTGTGACTCGAGTAATTGTTTGTGTAATCCCCGAAACTCCCACTGCCTCGACAAACACCCGCGCAAGAGCATTAGCTCATCTTATATATGCGAACAAATCTTTTCAACAATGACGCTTAGGAAAACTTCTTTAAGAAACAGAATTACAGATGAGCACCTTTCATCAGTTTTAAGAATTTCTGCTTCGCAAATGGAACCAGACTATGATGAAATTTTGATAAAACAGTCTCAATTTCATTTTTCTCATGCACCATCAACCAGTAATGACACCAGAAAATAAAGTGATAATACTTCACATCAAGAACTACACTAAATTCATTTTATATTTTGTGCTATAATTTTCTTACCTTTTGCTTTTTTACTATTAAAATAATAAGTGTATGTAATAATATATGTATATGTTTATAGAACACATAAACTTTTTAACGATTAAGCATTATTCTTTGGCCCGCTACGATCGTCTAGTTATTACAAATGGCCCGTCTTAAAAAATGTTTCCCCACCACTGCTTTAAAGTATCATATAGGTTCTAAATTACTAGATCTGTCCCAAAATAGTCATAGTGTTGCTTTAAAACGAGGCGTTAATATAATATAACTAATTAGACTCTGCATATTTTGTGAGACGCCTTGTAATATGTTGCAGTACTTTTACATAGTTAGTTTGCTTTATATTCCCGAAATAAGTCTGGGAGAATGGTTTTTAATGATAAGGAAATCAGAATCGTGCTTATCTGAAAATTAGCGAGAAATATTGAATTAGGTCGCATTGTCTGATTGGATTGAAGGAAAACGAATTGATTAATGAGGCATTGCATCAATTGCTTCTATCAATTACATTCCATTTCTTTTAGTCATCAATAAAGATAACACTGAATTTGAAGTTGGAAATTCTAAGCCATCTATCGTAAGTCTCAATCTTTTTGATTATATGGAAGTCTTGAAATAATAAAGATATGCAGTGAATACTAGAGTGACATACCAACAGACGTAACTCTTAATCTTTCTAATTATTAGTAAAAGATGGAATGATATTGAAATATAAAGAATCTGATAAAAATTAAATCAAAGTAAATTAACAGAGATTTCAGTCTTTCTGAGTATAAGGGAAAGACAATGCCAAATGTCTGTAAAAATTTTCTTGACATTTTCAGACATGTCTGGAGTTTAAGTGCTTATTGTATGATTTAAATATTCTTAAAAATCTAGTTTATTTTACTAGATGACTCTTCTTCTAACCAAGAAACGCTCTTAAACAGTTAGTTTTCTTAATGACAATTCTTTTAAGTACTTCTTCGTAATAACTTCAATTACAACATAAAACTTTAAAAATATCTTAACTTTTGAGAATGATGCTGCGAATAAATGCATGAATTTTTTATTTGTATGCTTTAAAAGATCTCATTGCTAACTTAAACATTACTGTTTAATTTTTTACAACCATATCACATTTAATGATAATTTCAACTCTCAGACTGAAGTGAAGAATTTTTGATTTTTCAGAAACTAACTCTTATTTTGCAATCGCTTTCTACAGATGACATACCAGATTTGTTATATTTTCAAAGACAACATCGTTTTTTTAAATCAAAGTTTTGCTTCTAAAATATATTTCGAGGCTGTTAGAATTCCTTCACAATAATTTTTTCAGTTTTAATAATTTAAAATTATTCCAATTTTTTTTGAAAATGACTAATTTTTATTTTTTAATTTGACTTAAATTGTATTTTAATTCAAAATAATTTCTCAAAAGAGATTCTGAATTTCTTTACAAAACAATTAATGACAATTTTTATAATCACTGCTGAAAAAATTCTGCGAGTTTTCTTTTTAATTTACCAGTTTTTACAAAGGTTTTAGGAGACGTCCTGTATATAGTACAGGAAGTATACATACTATATACATCTTGTACATACTATATACATCCTGCATATAGTACAGTACATAAAAGTATTGAATTTTTGATATTTCAGTAGGTATCTTATATTTTACCATCGTTCTGCATAGAGTGTAGCTCAGATTTGTTATATTTTCACTGTCAAAATCATCTTTTTTATTGACGTTTTTCTTCTGAGATATATTTCAAAGTTGATAGATGTCATATATTATAATTTTAGATTCAGTTTCTGTTATTTCAAAATTTTGAAATAGGCTAATTTTTATGGTTGAATTCGACATATATTTTAATGACATTTATTTATATGTGCATTTAATTAATATTTTATATATTAATTCAAAATATGTTATTTATAATAATATATTATATAAGTAAAATATTTGTATAATATAAATATTTTTATATCATATTTATTTCAAAATAATTGCTCAAAGAAGATTATAAATTTTTTTCAAAACTATTAATGTCAGTTCTTATAACTATTGTTGACTAATTTCTGCGAATTTTTTTAAATTAAACTGGTTTTCGAAGCCATTTTACATATCGTACATTCAAGTACAGAATTTTTGATATTTCAGGAATTAATCCATGTTCTACTACCGTCCTTTACAGAAGACAGATCAGATTTGTTACATTTTCACATCAATATCGTTGTTTTTTTTAAACCTGTTATGCTTATAAATTATATTTCGAAGCTGTTGGAAGTCATTTACAATCATTTGTTCAGTTTTAATCAGTTAGAATTATTTCAAATTTTTAAAATGACTTCTTTTTATTAATTAATTTAATATTCATTATATTTTAATTCAAAACAATTACGTAAAGGAGATTCTAAATTTATTTTCAAAAATCTTAAGGACAATTTTTTAAATTATTGTTGACAAAATTAATCAAAGTTTTTTTTTTCTAAACAGGTTTTAAAAGCTAACTTATATATCGTATTGAAGTACAGAGTTTTCGATATTTCAAGAAATAACCCATGCTGTTGCATCGTCCTTTACGAAGGACAGATCAGATTTGTTACATTTTCAAAGTCAATATCGTTTTTTTTAAATTTATGTTTTGCTTAGGAAATGGGAGGTTGATTGAAGTCATATATTATAATTTGAAATTCATTTTTAGTATTTCAAATTTTTAAAAGTGAATAATCGCTATTATTTAATTTGACGTAAAATATATTTTAACTCAAAAAAGTTGCTTAAAGAAAATTCGATAATCCTTTTGAAAATTATTTATGTTTGAAAATTAAACTGCGTTGATTGAGGTTATATACTAAAATTTGAAGTTTAATTTTAACCAAAGTCTACATTACCAGAAGAATATTTAAATTTCTTTTTAAAATTATCTATGACAAGTCTTTTATATTACTGCTGATAAAATTATGTGGAATATTTTTTAAACCAAGCAGGTTTTACACAGATTTTAAGAGACGTCTTATATACAGAAAATTAAAGTACAGAATTTTTAATATTTCAGTAACTATTTGATATTTTACCATCATTCTTTATAAAGTACAAATTAAGTTTGTTACATTTTCACCGTCAATATCGTGTTTTTTATTTATGTTTTCCTCATAAAATATATTTTGAAATTTAAAAAGGCCATTTACTATAATTTGAAGTTTAATTTCAAGAATTTAAAATGATTTCAAACATTTTAAAATGACTAATTTTTGTCTAATTTGATGCAAATTACATTTTAATTTTTTTAAATGCATAAAAGCAGTTCTAAATCTCTTTTCAAAATTATCGTTGACATTTCCGATGTATTATTATTGACGCAATTCTTATAAAAATTCTAATTAAACTATTTTACAAAGATATTAGGAGTCTTCCTATATATAGTACGATGGTAAATTCCACTGCTATTTTTAGAAAACATATTCATACGATGATATTGGACATTCCAGCTAATAAATTAGTGTATCTAAGTGTTTCCTCCTATGAGCTCAGTAACGTTCGATTTTCTTGGAAAAGAATGAAATTGATATTCTAGGAACACTTTTCATGCTTGCTTTTTATTGGTTGTTAGATTTGGCAATGTCATGATTCTTTCTTTTCGAAAGAAACGAATGAAATTTGAATCTTTGTGTCAGACTGATAAAAAGATGAACATTTTCCAAAAAAAAAATCTTTTCGAACTCAGGAAGGTCTAAAACGTGTACTTTCGTCAAAATCCCAAGTTCAAATTTTGTGACGAATAGAAAAGTAAAAATAAAGATTTTTAAATACGGATTTCTAGACGCAGTTCTACCTTATGCAGAACATTCGCTTATTGCTCTTGACAAAAAATGCGCATAATAAAAATCAATTTTCTGTATTGGAGCTTCTAAAGTTAAATTCCGAGATTATAACTTCACAAATTATTAAGATTTCAAAACCTTTATATTTTATTTTCATCTTAATAAAATGTTTTATCATTTCATTTAGAATAAAAACATGCAACCGCCCACTTTATATCATAGAAATGAAAGTAAAAAAGGGTTTTATGAACTTTTCTTGGCAGGACCTTGATTTGTTTATTTTGTTTGTGTAGTAACCACATACTAGTTGTTAAAAGATTGCATACTTTATTCAACAGAAACATCCGATTCATGCCAAAGATGGATATTCCATTATTATTTTTGTCCAATACTATGTTGTTAGAACACAAATATCTATTTTCCTCACTATGTATCTAATTATACAACTCTCATACATAGAGTCTGAAAATACACTCATGATCTTGGACAAGGTCAAAATCTGTATTGGCCTTGCCATCTTTATTAGAGAGAATCTTTGGAAGATTTTTTAAGCCTACTCTTACTAGTTAAGTTCAACGATTTAGCAGACAAACATTTCTTTGTAAATTAAACAATTATTTCTTAATTTAAGTTGAAAATGTGTTTAATTTTAATTTAATTAGGAAATAATTTTCAATAAGCCAAAATTCATTATTATTACACGATGAATTATTAAATACTTGAATTTTAATAAATCCTTTATGACTAATACTTTCTTCGCAAACATTGAATCTGATGAAAATGAATTGCCAATTAATTCAGATAATCACTTGATTAATTTTAAAACAATCATTTCCGTTCATTTCTAAAATTTTAATGGAAAGCATGGACGAACAAAGATTTGGGAAACATTTAGAATTTATGTCACATTTTTTATCATCAAAAGTATCCGAATACGCTTGTTAATGTCACAGTATCCATGTACTTTTAATCAGAACATTACTGCTGATAAAATGATATAATTCCCTATGAATATCTTCTATGTAAAATATATATTTGAGAATAATTTCAACTTTGAAGACTTTGTCTAGAGGGTATTTAGCGAACTGGAAATCGATAAAGAAGAATTTTTTTCATTTTGAAATTAAAAAATAATGTTGAATGGGCTCTTGATGTATTATCATTTGGAAGTATTTGATACATTTATATGCTTTTCAAATCTAGTTATTAAAATGTTTAAATCTATAAATAGCAGTTCTCAAAAATGTCTCAATATCTGCTTGTCTTAGAGAGAAGGGGAAATTTAGTTCCAGAAATGGAAGCATGTTTTTGAATCATAGACTTCCAAATGGAATTTTCATGTAAATTTCTCTTTACAAGACATTCAATATCTATTCAAGGCGGATATCTGAATCTCACTTTCATGTTTTTACTCTTTGGTTGTGAATAGGTACTATAAGTAAGAATTTTTTTCTGCAGTTAGATCATTTTAATACTGAGCGATTATATACAGATTAGCGATTAGTTGTGTATGTGCCTAGGTCAACTACAAAATGTTTATATGTTAAATATTGACAAAATTTTTTCTTTTGACTTTGAAATCACAAGACGGATATATTTCTGTTTGTTTTGTGTTCTTGCATTCAAAAGAATATCAGATATAGAATATCTAAATATAAATAAATAGAATATATACATACAATATTGGGTTATTTTATTAAATATTCAACAATTTTGGATTATATGTAAACATTGATAGGAATCTGTAGTAGCGATTTCATAAATTTTAATGTTGCATTTGAAGAGTTTTAATGTTGAAGTTTAATAGATATCAGGTGACCTAGTAATGGGCCAGGAGTTTGGCAGTAAACGTTGCATCTATGCGGTTAAGAATAAAAGTTCTAGGAAACAATATAATTTTGTCGCCATCTCAATTAAGATCTGAGATCTGGGGATGTTTCTAGAGAATTCCATGTGAACATCATGTCTTTTTTGTAATATATATATGACATGCTTTCTAATTACCGGTTTTCTGTCTCTGTCTGTTGTAACTTTCCCTAAGTGTTATTCTTTATGCATGATTCAAGTGTGTTTTTCTCATTGAGTTTCCTATTTTCTAATTTAATAAAGCGTCATTTTCCACTATCCAACAATATCATTTTAATTTCGAGAAGGTGAAGTTTTCGAAACTTTTTTGCAATTCTCCGATGAAGATCTTATTACCTGCTTCCTCATATCACTGTGAACTTTGAATAAGACATCGAATGTTAAGATATTTGGCGTGAATCTTACTCAATTTATTGTGCAAATACGAATTTATCTGATTTACGAATCTTTTACGAACTGATGAGAATCTGAGAGAAAAACTTTGATGCAACATTTGATAAAACCAATATTTGATGCAGTTATTATTATGAGATTACATGCCTTATTTTTACGATTTAAGTCTAGTGTTTACATGTAGGAGAAAATATTTGATACAGACTTAAGCTTTTGGAATAGATTTAGTTTAAAATTTGATTATAATCTATTTTAAATGTTAAATGTGTGTAAAACTTTCATTTCTCCAACCCTTTGCGTTTCATAGTTATAACATTCATATCTACTTGAGCAGCCAGAATTTACTTTTAGCCGTATTTTATTAAGTTCAAACATTTTTAAGGTTATCGTATTCACAGACAGACATAATGCTAAAATTTCTTTTTTCTTCCTGAGGAATGTATGTAAATTAGAGAGGGTTTATTGTTTTTAAAAACTTTTCAGCTAGAATTACAGCATTTCTTCTATATGTCAAATACAAGAAAAAATAGCACTTAAATGTCAAATTTCGTAAGAAAAATTAGAGATTCCCAATAGTTCTTAAATTTCAGTTTTTCCCCATTTAAACTTTTCTGCTTCTGTTTTATCTTCAGAAAATGCTACTTTTAATCAGAAAAAAATTTCAATAAGCCGTGAAATATCATGTTTCTGAATTTTGTTTCAATATAAACATGCTGCTGGATTTTCTGAAGTAATACACGTTTCTAAAAAAAAGTAAATTAAATTTTCCTGCTGCCATAGATAAGCAATTCTGCGTCGAATATTATATGAAAATATTCAATCTTTAAAATAACGCCTTTAGGACTCAAACGATTTTTTATTTACAGAAATAATTTTGTTGCTCAAAATGTAATTTAAGATATGTAGCAAAGTAAAAAAGATATTCTTTTCTTTCGTTAGGAAAAACACGCACAAGAGAATCGATAGGTTGATAGTTTCTTTTAGAATGTTCAAATGATGATACGATATTACGTGAAAGTAATAGCGTATCGTACAAGCTATTATCTGTCTTAATTAAGTCATTAAACAATTTAGACCGGTTTTAAACAATCACGAGGATACTTCCTATCAGCTTATTTCTCTTTTTACATTCTAATAAATTCCTAAACATATTGGTTTATACAGAATTTTTTATGAAAATAGTATTTTTGTAAACACAAACAGCTATTTTCTAATTAATGAGATCATAAACGTAACGGATTAGAACAGGCGTCAAATTCTTCAATGCTTCCCATTTTAAGAATGAATGAAGTAATATTTTCCTACTTCGAAAAAGCGAAAACAATTTTATTAAAACTGTTATTAAACGCGAGTAAAGTTTTTGGGAACATATTACAAATATTAAACTATTTAATTTCCTCAAAAAAAAAAAAATTATATTCCATCAAAATAATAGCTATGATGTCATAGTTTTACGTAAACCTTCTAAAAACGCATCTGCTTTCAAAGAAGCATAATAATAATAATGTAATACTGGTAAAAGCAGGTAAAAAATATAAGCGATTAAAAGATTTTGATCAATATTGCCTTTTATGCTTTATTCAATGCCTACGCGATTACGAGCTTCAATTATTTGCTGCCAACAATTATTCAAAATCTCGTAACAAAAACAGGATCCTGTTCTCAAGGAATAAAAAAACCCAAAATGATTTTAAAAAATATTTTTTAGTGTTTGAAATACAGAGAAAGTTTTATAATCATCCAAAAAGTAAGAACTTGATAACTGTCCATGTTTCAGGCCACCCATGTCAAAAAAGTTGCAATTTGGAAGTTATCGCAGTCTGTCAATAAGTATGTATGTCTGTGGACACCATAACTCACAAACCTTTTAAATTAGGTAGCTGAAATTTAATGTATAGTTTTACGATTAAATTTGTAAATTTTTTTCATTATATGAACGAAATCTATTCTCTTAAAGTCTTATGATTACAACAGGAAAATATTCTGGGTAAATTCGATTTAGTTAACAGGTTTAGCATCTAAAATAGAGATTTTTGTTGAATTTTTTACCAGATTCGTCTAAAGGTTGACCGTCGTTCGGTTCTGTAGTTTAGCAAGCATGTGAACATAATAATTCATGAATGCAATGGCTTAAATCAATACAATTTGATATGACTACTTGTGACGACAATTGTAATTTTGTTTCAAATATAGTGTGAACAGGCCGATAAAAAGGCATCAAAATACATATTGCGATATATTTTGAAAAAAGTCTTCCTTCACGCAAAAGATATTAATTTATTAATTAACCCTCGGCCAAAACGTGCAAATTATTCGTGATCTTACTAATATTACCTCAATTTTATAAAAAGGCAGACTTTAATCTGACAGTATGGACCTTGAGGAGAATACTGATTGAACAGGACAGACCTCAAGTAGAAGTTTATCCTATCCAATAACACCTTAATTGGAGAGGGCAGACCTTGATTGGAGCATAATATCTTAATTAGATAGCATAGACCTTGATTAGAAGGATAAGACCTTAATTTGGTATTATCTGAAAACGTTCATAATTTTATGGAAAGGGAAACCTTAAGTGGATAGTATGGATCTTAATTTTAATGAGAACGGTTAGAATTTTATTGTATAAAGAGGCGGACCTTAATTGAACAATAGTGATCTTTTTTAAAGAATAAAACCTTAAGTAGATAGATGTGAGAACATTTTGGTGAGATCTTCGAATGTTCATAATTGTATGCAGATGTAGAAATTAACTGGATAGTATGGATTTTAACTGTAGGATAAGATCTTAATTGGATAGTGTGTGAAATCTTCCACAATTTAGATACAAAGGCAAACCTAAATTGGGCAATATCGATCTTAATTGGAGGATAAGACTTTAACTGGACAGTATCAGAGAATTTCACAATTTTATGGAACCGACCTCAATTGGAAAATATGGATTTAACTGGATAAAAAATATTTCTATATTATGGACCTCAACTGGATGATACGATCTTAAATAGACTGTATGAGAGAAAGTGGAATGTCTTATGCAGAGACAGACCTTAACTAGGTAGCATGAATCTTAATTAGAGGATACGATCTTAAATGGACAGTATGAGAGAATACTGATAATGCAGAGATATACCTTAATTGTACAACATTGATCTTAATTAGATGATGTATTTTTAATTTGACAATATTGGACATTTTCATTTATTTATTTTCATACGTGTTGATTGAATTTATATATTTAAGTTAAAATAACTATATATTTTCAATTCAGTTTACTCATGAAAATCAAACAAATTTAATAAAGAAAATACAATTTTAGTTAATTAAAAAATTGAAGAATAAAAGAAACAATATTTTGTATAACACTCTCTTAGTATGTTCTGGGTTGCATTATTTATTACGATGATCAAAATATTACTAAGTAATTCTCCCTTACTATTGAATATTCAATTAATTCGCAACAATGATTTTAGATAAAATCTTTTAAGAATATCTCTCAAAAAATGCAAAAATCTGTATAAAAATTGAGTTGCACCAAATACTAGAAGAATCAGACTGTCACTTTAAATTTCAATCCTTTTCCAAAAAAATTCCGCTCCTTTGTATTGTGGTTCTTTACACTTCCGCCTGAAAGACGTTCTCAGAATAGAATTTACTACAGTCTCATTCACGCTGCCTCTGGGAATTGCCAAAGGGAAGCAAGAATTTTTTTCAGCCTGTAAAAAGGCATACCAATTCTAATCCTTACTCAACGTAGATTGTTGTAAAAAACTAGAATGTTACAGTTTGAAACCATATAAAATGGCAGTTTAAAGATTAGGTGGATTAGTATGTGATATGTTGAAATTTTTTTAGTCAATAGATATCTCATAATATGTTAAGAAAAGAAATATGTTGAATATTAAAAATTGCTGCTTTGTTTAAGATTGTTCATATCTTCACTTTTCTGATTTTGAAATTTTTCCATCGCAATACTAAGTGGAAATGAATTTTAGCTTCCTACTAATGAAATGAGAGTTACCAATTCAGTACAAATATAAACTAGAAGTAACTGGGAGTTGAAAGATATATTGTTGAAATTTTCAATTTAAAATTTATTCAGCGTGAAAATTTAACAACACTCAATTCCGTAAAGCTATTATAACTCTTATATTATATGTTTAACAATAGTTAAGAACAAACTGTACAGGGATTAAATTGACATCATTAATATAGTTTTTAATTTTTATGTAAGCCCAAAAATCAATTTTGAGCAAAAATAATTTAGGCAGTTGCAGCATAGAAACATTTTATCCAATACATAATGGCTTCCAGAACATTCTGGGGGCTGTAGTTTGGTCTCGTCTTCTGAAAGGAGGGTTGCAGGTTTGAAACCCGATTCCAATAAAGATCCGCTGTGTAAGCGGATCTGGTGCACGTTAAATCCGTCGGGTCAAAAGTCCTCCAGCTGGTCTAGTGTGGAAGTTTGGAGAAGGAGTACCAGCTCAGGTATCGTCCTCAACATCTGACCACTACTCAAAATTTACGAGGCCAGTCCGAAATAGCCCTAGTATTGCTTCAAAACGGGACGTTGATGTAACTAAACTAATCTAAATCCAGAAAATTATAGTGAAAACGAACGCCATCGAATTAATTGCTACTACAAATAAATTATTTTCAACTATCGCAACATAAACGATATTTATCATATTACCTCTTTTGAAGTAATATAAAGGCACAAAACAGTAAGGAAAATTCAGGTAATAGACAAAAATTCTGCAATATTTCATACTTAATTAATATAAAAGAATCTATGCTTAACATGATCTATGTTGAACAGTATGCGGTCAAATATTCACTAACTTTTCAAGACAAGTTATTAAATAGCCTAAATAAGTAATTAATTAAAAACCAGAAATTATATAATTATAGACTTTAATGTTTACCAAGAAGGTGAAACAAATTCTTAAACGTTTCAAAACTATTTCTGATCAAATAAGGCCTTAAGCATAAAATATACTTTTAAAGTATGTTAACAAAGATAAATTTAAGTGAAAAAAGTAAAAAATAAATTATATGAAATAATATTAAAATTAAATTTAAATAAGTTTAAAAAAATTACATCTGAAACAGAATGATGTTAGAATGTTTCATAATGATGAAATATGAATGATGTTTCATAATATCACTGATTTTAACACATTTAAGATTAAATATTTAATAAATTAAATAGATTAAAATGAATTAATTTTTAATTTAAATAAGAAACCCATAAATAAATAAAGATTTTACACAATTTTCTTCCCTTTCTTTAACAGTTTAAATATATTTTTCCTAATATGCTTTTAAATATATTTTTTCGGCTTTATTTTATTCAATTTTTAATTAAAGTTCATTGAAATTATCATAAGTGAGTTTTACAGCAACATATTTCATTTCTGAAGTAAAATTCAGATTGTTTTCATTGTTCTAACATTTCATCTTAGCAAGAATCGTTTTGTCACAGTTAAATAAATAAATAAATAGATCTTTTACTCCTACTGATTTCTCTTCCATCTTTATTGCTTCAATATATTTTTATATTTTTAAAATATATTTTTTCTTCATGATTTTAATCCACTTTAAATAAAATTTCTAAAAAATTATCATACGTGAATTGTAAAGCATCATATTTCATTCCGGAAGGAAAAGACAGATTGCTCTAATAAAATTTCATCTTTAACAAGAATTGTGTTCTCACGTTTGAATAATTAAATAAATAAAACATCTTATTCTACTGCTTTACCTTTCTTTGATATTGCTCATTCATATTTTTAAAATATATTTTTTTCAGTATTATTTTATTCCAGTTTTAATGAAATTTCTGAAAAATTATCTGAAGCCAATTTTACAACAACGTATTTCTTTCCTGAAGTGAAATTTTTATCATTATCATTGTTCGAATAATATTTCATCCTTAAGAAGAATCATTTTGCCATATTTAATGATAAATTAATAAATTTCTACTCCATTGATAAATTTCTATTCCGTTTTCCCTTTGTTCGATATTGTTTTAATATATTTTTATCGTATAATTTTAAATATAAATTTTCCGCATAATTTTAGTCCATTTTAAATAAAATTCCTAAAATTTATTTCCAGTGGATTTTACAATAACACATTTTATTCCTGAATTTAAATCCAGATCTTATTCTTCTATATTTTTTCTCATTTTTTGACATTGTTTAAATATATTTTTATATGCTTAAAGATATTTTTTCCTCATAATTTTATTCCAATTTTTAAATAAATTTCATAAAAAGTATTTAAGTGTATTTTAGAATAACACATTTATTTCCGGAATTGAAATTCAGATCTTCATTGTTCTAATAGTACTTTAACCTTAATTAACTTACTGAAAAATTTAAATACGTAATTAAATGAATCTTCCATTTTTTCATTTTTTTATATTATTTAAATATATGTGGACAAAAAGTAAATATATTAATGAAAATTAATTAATTAAAATATTGGATTAGATATTTGTTTATTGACATCTTAATTTGAAATTGCCGGCTTTATGGACCTTTAGAGATTGAGCTGGTATTAGTTCATTTAAATGTATTTTATTGAAATCTTTATACCTAAAGCTAGAATCTGAAACTGGTAGTTTGATCTTTATTTGTAAAAAGAAAGAAAATTATTTCCCAAAACTTCATTTTCTTCTTGACAGCACACTTAAAAGCGAAATAGCTTTCAATTACTAGCATATCTCGAAATCCGTTTACCATAAGGATAAATTACTCGATAAAGTTTAATAGGCGTTTGCTTCTAGGATCGTAAATTTCTTCTTTAAATACAATTTAATGCTATTAAAAAAATTCAACATTTTGCTTCCCTTTCAATAAAATGCTTATATTTATCGAAATCATTAATTTAATAAATGAATATATTAGTCAAGACAGAAAGTAAGCTGCTGCTCAAATTTTGAATTATTCTTTGTACAGCCGAATGGAACGTAGAACGATTTTCTAAATGATTTTTGAAAATTAAAGAATAAATTTTGTCATTTAAGTTCATTTTTAAACTGAACCTCTTTGATTATTAATTAATCTGCCCTTTTGTCTGATATCTGCCACATTATGGAGAATAAATTAAAAAATACCATCCGTTTTAAAAAATACAACTGTTAAAACTTTAACTCATGCATATTAAAAAATTGAAGATATTTTCCATTTTATTCGAATTAATAATTCTAAATGAATTATTCAAAATTGGAAAAGATATTTAAATTCCATTATTATTAAAAAATGGCAGACGATATTCCCTCCAATATAATTAAAATGCAAACGATAAAAACGATAAAAAATACGATAAAACTGAAATACTAAAAACGATAAAATATAGAATGCAACGTTATTATCTGTATTTAATTGAAAGAAGGATCATTATATCATAAAGGAAAGATCATAAAATCAAACATTGAAAGAAAGGTCATTATAAAACAAATAATTTCTTGATTTGTATAATATAAATTCTTCATTAATTGAATATAAATTCTTGTTTTATATAATACAATATTATTTTATGCAATTAATTGAAAAAAGGAGTCTTTTGAAAAAATATCTAATTCTTTTAAATACAGACGACAGGTTTTAACACTTGCTGACATATAAAATCATTCATTTAAAACTTCAATGCTTTTCAATATTATGAACTTTGTAACAAACCAGTATTAATCTCATTTTTCAAATGTTTCTTACTTTAAACCTAATAAGGAATAAAATGCAATAAATGCTGTGTTACATAATATAAAGTCTTTATCTATAATTTTTATAATATTCAATACTTTCTATCTTTTCTATGACTTAGATGAAATTGGAAACATTTTATTGAACGTAATTTGGCCTTCCAGAAAGAGTTTTTTTAAAAGTTCGACCATTTTTAAACATCCTTATTATTATATGGGATATTACCAGGTTTTTAATTATTTAAATAATTAATTAGTGAAAATCATAGAAAAAGGAAGAAAAAGAATTAAGATTTCTAAAATAATATTTGCTGTATATCTATCAAAAGCTCAAATTTTAATATATTTTGCTTAGGAAGTTATTTAGACCAATATATACAAATTACTTAATTGAAAGTCTTACCAGTCATTGATCTTAATGAACGAACTCACTGCCAAACACTGCTAATTAATCAATAAATAATTAGGTTATGAAAAGTGAAAATTTCAAAATAATCCACGATGAGAAATTAATTCTTAAACATTAGTATCTAACATTATTTCTCTTTTTTGATTATTCTTATTTAGCAATTGTAAAACTTACTATAAATCTATTTAATAATAATTGCTTTCATAAAAAGGAATTTTCCAGGAATTGAATTTAATTCATTCTTATAATATTGATTTGCATGTTTAGAGCATCGAAAGGCTTATTTGATTTCCTCGAATTTGTAGCAGCAATTTCGCTATCAGTAAGCATTTTTATCTTATTAAATTAGGGCTTCATTTTCGAAATTCGTAAATGCAATTTATTCAGTTAATTTAATAGCATGTATTATATTCTTGAAAGTATTTAAACAACTTGTAATCATTTCATGAATGGGTGGTCTTTGCTATTGTAAGGAAAAATAATTACCTTAACAGTTTTTTAATCAATACGTTGCTTTGAAGCTGAATGAGTAGAAATTAAGGAATTAATAAATGAATCTGTAAATATCTGTGCATAAATTATGTATTTCATTTAAAAATTGAAATATGCTATCGCAAATTTGAATCGGTTTGCATTTAGCGTTGATGGTTATAGTTCTGAATCCAAATGGGAATGTTCTGTGTTTGGAATTGAAAGTTATGATTGAGAATCTGCAACAAAATGTATACGTTTATGCTTTCGGCTTCTGTTAGCTCTTTCGTCCGTTTTTTTAAGGGCTTCATCGGGAGAAAGTTTATTATGACCCATTGATGCTTTATTCATTGCCTATGCGATTTCCAGCTTCAAAACTCCTAATCAAAACAACGTTATGTTTTCACATGATAATAAGAGTTTTGTGTACAGAAAAATAATATGAAATTAAAATGAATTCGCAATGTATTAACATGAATTCGAAAACTATTTTAATGTTTAGATGCCTATAAAAAAGTTTCAAGCATTTTCAACAAATCCATGTTTTTTATGCGAGATTCCTGATATTTTCATAGAAATTAATTGTAATTGTCTTGAAAGTGGAAATATTATGACGTATATGAATTTTTACGGCATTTATTTTAAATATCATATTTATTTATAATCATATTTACGACATTTATTTAAAAATCATATTATCAAATTTTTACTTTAATGTAAAATTTATTGAAATATATTTATCGTATTTGAATCAAATATTTATTTTTATTAAGTTTTATATTAGTAATATTTTCTTAAACAAAGGTATTTCAAAAGATTTTTGTTCCATAATATTAATATTATCCCCATTTTGGAAATTTGTCAATTGAATTTAAAAAAATGAAACTAAAATAAAATACAAAAAGTTAAGGTATGTCCTAAGTGACACTATCATGCTATTTTGCCATGTTTAAATCGTTCAAATTAAAAAGAATTGTTTGAAAGGATTTTGCAATCTGACTTGAAAGTTTTGGAAAATTGCAAATTCAACGAAGAAATGAAATTTAAAAAAGTATAATTCAAATAGTTAAAATATTTATAAAAGGACTTTGCCATGGTTATGCATATGTAAATCGTTTTAAACGATTTTAAAATCTAATACGAAGATTTTAATAAATGCCTTGAATTCCTTTTCAAAGGTGTTTTTACATCTTTTCTTAAAAAATTTTATATGCATCAAGTCATCTTTATCTATCTAAAATGTTTTATCAGAGCAATCATTTTATTCCTTATCAGGCAAATATGAAAGTATTTAGAATTAAATTTGAGGAAAATAAGATAGAATTTATTTAAATGCTTCTAAACATCTCCATCTTTCTGAAAGAATAAGAAATTCTGTATGTATCAAATCATCTTTATCTATTTAAATTTTTTAACAGAGCAAACGTTTTATTCTATATCAGGCATAGAAGAAAGTTTTAGTATTATATTTATGAAAATGAGATAGAATTTATTTAAATTCTTCTAAACATCTCCATCTTTCTGAAAGAAAAATTCTATATGTATCGAATTATCTTTATCTATTTAAAATTTTTTTAACAGAGTAAACATTTTATTCTAATATCAGGCAAAGATGAAATTAGTATTATATTTGATGAAAATAAGATAGAATTTATTTAAATTTTTTCTGAATATTTCCACCTTTCTGAAAGAATATGGACCAGCATTTGTATCTTAAACAAAAATGAGACTTCTTTACGAATCGTTTGCATCCTTCTTTGCAGCAGTTATAGATAATAAAACTGAAACGGCGAGCGTGATTTCTTCGACGTTTTGAACATTCAACAAATCACGAATGATAAGAAAGCCCAGTTTTTATTTTCAGAATTCCAAATATGAGATTTTTCTTTTTAACATCGCTTGAAAACAACCGCTTCAATATTTGATAATATTTAAATATGGAAATTTAAATTTTAAGTTAATCCCTGAATGACACTCAGCATAATAATAAATGGAAACCAAAATAATAATCAAAGGAATCATTTTTTTTGATAAATTGTTTTAAGATAATTTTAAACACCCATTTATCAAATATCGTTCGACTTTTTTTACATTTTATTTCTGCATTTTTTTCATATACTAGAAATATAAAGAAAATCAGAGCTGATTATTGAAATTAGGTCAAATAAAAACCTTTCTTCGTTTCAATTGTCCTTATGTAAGAGGATTTAAAAACAATTCTCTTTCGTTTATATAATTAATTCTTAAAAAAATATTATTTTGTTAACAGTCATCTCTTTTTCTAAGTTCAGTTTCTGTTTTTTAATCTAAAATCGGATGACAAAAGAAGAGACGGTTGTTAAAAATGTTAACTATTTCGTAATATGTCTTCTAAATCATGCTTCTCACTTTAATTGCTTGTTCCACATAAATTTTAAAATTCTCACAAATATAAGGCAGATAATATTTTTGAATCATTTAGTCGACAAAAGGCTTCCAAAATAAACATTTCAGTTACAGATTCATTAAATTGCTGCATTTATGGCAAAATCTACATTCCTTTAGTTCACTAATGCTGGGTAACCATCCTAATCTCTGCAACTTCATATGGTGGAATGACCTTTATTGAAAGATGTGTGACAAAGTTATGGGAATACAACGCTAGCTGATTTTCTAGAATTCAAACCTTTGGTTTTAGAGTGATTTCGTTGTTCTTGAGTATAGGACAGAGTGATTGTATATATTACACTTTGGTTTGCTTTTTCATCTGCACCAATCCATCTAAGGCGTTTTTAAATTTATTTTATGATTTTTTTAAATGAATAAACAAAGGGGTTTCAATAAGAAATGCCTGTAAATTATTGATGGCATATTACCAAAGATATTGATAAATACGTGTAAGTTTCGGAGATACAACTTTTGCCTGATTTCTCTAGAATTCGAGCTCTATGAGATTGGAGTGGCTTCATAGTTCTAGAGGGAAGGACCGCGTAGTCACATACTTGTCGCCCCATTTGACTTTTTTTTTTTCTGAACTTTACAGTGATTCTACCTAATCCTTTAAAGACTTTTTTGATGACTTCTACAAAGATTCAATTTGGAAAATTAAAAAAGCAAGAACGTTTTTGATAGGATTGTCTATAAATTGTTTATGGCACATTATCAAATATTCAAAGATATATCATCTGATAAGGACAAAGAAAGATGAGAACAAAAACAAACCCAATAAATGAAAAATACCCATTCACCAAGAAACAGAAAAATAAACATCAATCAAAAGTTGAAAATTACCCATACCCAGAAAAATATCCTTCTAATAACCCTCACCAAACCGAAACTCTTGTAATAACGTCAACAAAAGAATTCATATTTTGCGTAAGTGCATATAGAATACATTAATGTGTTTGAATTTCTGGAGTATATATTTTGTGAATATGAATTTCTTTTTAAAGGTTTTCCATTTTACTATACTCTCCTACGTGAATTCTAAGTCCTAATTTCTTTTTTCCCAAATAATAACTTTACACTTTCTTTAGAATATAAGGGAAGAAAATATTTCACGTACTCACATTTCTCTTACATATTTAAATTCGACTTCTATTTTGTATTTATAATATAAAAGTTACTGTATTCTAAAATTCTTGCGAAGTGAAATTATTTGAAAAGAAATATTGTTCAGTAAATACTTCTTAAAGGTTTATAATAAATTTTTATACCACTAAATCCTACCAAGAATTCCGTCAAACAAATAAAGTCATGCCACTATTTGAATCAACAGCTTTTCATATTTAAATTGCACAGATAACATAAAAAATATGTGAAATATAACAGTAAGAGAATATTATTTTTTGCGTTTTTTATACAAAATAAGATTTAATGCAAAACCAAAGTGCCTTTACATAAATTAAATTTCATGTCATTGATTAAAATAAAAATTTAGGATTCTTGAAAATAAATTTCTGAAAAGATAAAAAAAATGATAGATATTTATATATTAGGAAAGAAGGTTAGGAAATTTATCAAGAGAGAAATGTTAGGGTGTCCCTTAAATTTCTTTCTTAATTCTAATACTAAATGAATGCACAATATTTACTGTTTAAGATATTATTTATTTGTCATATAATAATCATTTTGCTCTATTACCTTCTTCCATCTCTCAGGAAGCCTCATTATCCCAATTTTCCAAAACTTAGGTGTTTTAGACAAGAAAAAAACATATCGAGTTGAGCTTTTATTTCGCTGATGGATTTGAAACGCATATCATTAAGATATTTTTCAAAGACAGAAAGAAGTTATAAACAGATGAAGCAAGATCTGGAGAGTGTGCAGGATGCAATAAAACATCCCAGTCTGTTAGACCTTCTCTCTTATCACTAAGGCATTATATGGTCCCGCGTTGTCATGATGAAAAACTACGCCTCGTAGGCTCATTAACTATGGCTTTTTCTTCTATGGCTGATTTCAATTGCTCCAGTGGATGCTGTATTTCGTAGAATTTATTGATTCAACTTGTAGAAGGGGTTCGAAGAAAATAACGCTTTTTTAATTTCACCAAATGGGCAAATAACTTTTTGGGATGTAG
Organism: Argiope trifasciata; assembly: GCA_026543055.1. NCBI lineage: Eukaryota > Metazoa > Arthropoda > Arachnida > Araneae > Araneidae > Argiope > Argiope trifasciata. The sequence goes on from JAPMOQ010062438.1 coordinate 604,420, forward strand.
TAGAGCTCTGATACGACTACAAACAATGAAATAAAGGGATAATAGTTAAGCCTGCATGTTTGCAGATACAAAGACAGATAAGACCATTCACAGTGCGATGAGAAAAAAATTAGGGCACTCTACTATATTCCATATTAGAAGTTCCTTATAAATGTTAATAATAAATATTTGAACTGCTGGATTTTATAAAACTGTTATTATAAACATGCATGGCAAGATAATTTATCTTCAAATATATATATTTAATAAAACAAAAAGTTACAGCAAAAAATTAATCAAACTTCAAAACGTTAAGATTTTTTTTAAATCCTAACCTCAATTGCGGAGTTATCTAATAAATTCATACGTTATGAATATTTGATACTCTCAACAACTTTACACATTCAAATTCCAAACAAGAAAATATGTAAAAAATGAATCAGAAAGTAAATGTTATTTCAAAAGAATTATAAGATGAAATAGCAGTATGAGATTTATTGCGAAATGGAGATATAAAGCCTTTGCATAAAATAATTTTTTATGCATTTAAATTAAATTTTCATATTCTTCAAGATAAATTTCTGAAAGTATATGCTTATATGTAATTTATTTCAATACTACTGATGTTTATTTCATTAAAGCCTATTTTGTAACACATTTATTTCAATAAAGTATATTTTATAATATATTTGTTTCAGTAAAATATATTTTATAATATGTTTATTCCAATAAAGCATATTTTATAATACATTTGTTATATAATAACGCTGAAGTTTACCACATAAAATATAGCCAGCGGAGAATTAAAATGCCTAGATAAATTTCAGGATATGTCATAGAAAACCTAATATTCCTTATCATTTTCAGAGTAAAATAAATAAGCCTCATATTTTTCTGTTAATAAATTTGAAATTCATTTAACTGTCTTAAGTAAATAAAAATGTTTAAATTCTTCCACGCAAGATGTTTTTTCAATGAAAATTCATTTTTAGAAGCTTTTTGATAATCTAATATTTATAATACTTTTGTATTTATAAAATGTATAATATTTAACCCGTTGTATCTCATTTTATATAAAGTACAATCATTTTGATGTCAATAAATATAAAGAAACGATACTAATTGGGCAAAATGAAAATTAAAATAACAATTTAATATTTCATCTGCTTTGAAATACAACTCGTTTATGAAGTAAAAAATCTTCCCGAATATCAATTATCAAAAACGGAGGCATTTCAACACGATACACTGGATTGGATTCACAATATCCAAGCAACTATATTTAGTAATTATCATATAACATATAAAACGCTTTTGAACCCAAGAAAAGCTTCAAATTACACCATATCCTTACAAAAACTTAATGATAACTTTGAACTAAGAGTATTAGAATTTCAGATTTATGCAAATAATGACGTTTCGAATGACATTTTTAATTTCAAGAAGCGTTAACAAAAACGGATATATTAGGAAATTAACTGATATTGAAATAAAATTTATTAAATATTTTGAGGTATAATATTGAACTTTACGGCAGTCACATTTAAAATTAGATGATTGAGAAATTATAAAATTAACTGAAGAAATATATCACATATATATTATATTTATAAAAACATTTAAATAATCCAAAATAAAAATGCCATTTGAAAATATATTATTTTCTTAAATTTGAAATCTATACAAGCTAGAAATAATATTTGTATAGTAAGAATGCATCGTTCTCTAAATTAGGCATTGATATATTAAACGTTAAATATAAGCTGTTAATGTACTTTTATAAAAGAAGAAAAATTATTTGAACTATAGAGAGTTTTAAAGTAATTTTTTTAAGAACACAAAATATTTCATTATAAGTATTTAATATTTGATTTGATTTTATATTCAGTTATTTTATATTTCACGATATTGCCTAATTCATTTACATACGAAAATATTTTTTAAAAAAAGATTAAGTCACAAAGAATAATGAGTTAATAAAAACTTCTAAAATTTATTATAATTTTTTTAACTAGCCGCGAATAAAAATGAAAAAAATAGATAATTTAAAAAACTTTTTAAATGCATTTATTAAATAGCTTCTTAAAAATTTCTGAAAAAGCTATCTACAGGAATTATGGTCATTAATAAATTAGGAAATGCTGTTATTAAAATAGTAAATATCTTTCAAACTTTAAATATACTTCAATTAGAAAGATATACTAAGAATAAAAAAAAATATCCTCATTATAATCTCAATATTGAACTTGTTAGAAGTTGATTGTCTTCTTTTTTTTTCTAACTTTCAAATACATAAGAAATGTGCTCAAAGTAATCAATTTAATCATAACAATTTATCATTATTTGAATAAGAGTTTTTTCAAGTTTCAAATTAGAATTAAATTATAAAATATACTTAAAGTAAAAATAACTAAATATATTATCGCATTATAAATATATATCATAATAACAAAATATCAACTTGTTCTTTTCAATTTTATTCCAAGTTCGAAATCGCAAAAAAAAAATCCTACTTTGATTGCAATTATTAAAATTCCGCTGAGTTTCATTTATAAAGTTTTATATTAATTTAAAAATTATTATATAAAATGACATAATGGTATTTTAAAACTAAATAAAATAAGTGTTCTAAAATTATATTATTATTATTAAATAAATTAATAATTGAATAAATAATATA
>JAPMOQ010062440.1:8622-25837 GCA_026543055.1 Argiope trifasciata
GTGGTAGAACAGAATGTCGGGAGTTTGCCATCCGCAAAATATCACTTCGGATGAATCCGGAGTATGGGGAGTTGTAGAGGGGGAGGGAAAGCCAGAGCGGAGCTCTTCAGAGTCGAAGGGGGGCACGAAGTTAACCCCCTAAAGAGCAAAAACCGACACCGCTGACACCGTAATGACTTTTCACACCGCCTTTCTATTTTCTTCCCCCCCTCCTTCCATCGCTTTCAGCCGGTGTCTTCCCCCCTACTGTCCCCTATCCATTTATCGCTAATTCATCCCCCTTTTATTCTGGGGAAATGGGAAAAGTGAATTCTGTCCCCGAAAAAGGTCTTGCTGCTACTGTTGTGCTATTGTAGGATTTTTTTTCTTTTTTTTTTTTTAATTCTTGTGTTGCTTTTGTTGTCCCCTTGCTCTCTTTCTTCTGGCAATCAAATTTAACGCAACAAAGACTTTTTATTCGATCCCCATTTTTTTGTTGTATTTGTCCTTTGCGAGTAGATGTCAGAGTGAAGTGTATTACCGGTTTAAAGTTACTTTCGATGCTAATTTGGCGATCAAGCTGACTAATCTTTTTGTCTAATATAGAGAACCAAAGTCTTAATATGGCATTTTTTAGCATGAGTAAATTTTCTTTTCTTGTATGATTTTAAAAAATTATTTTTGAATTTTGTTTGATAAATAAAGAAAATCAAAAATTATTGATACAGCGTGAGCAATAATCTTTTTTCTCTTTTACACCGAGTTTCAGATTTTAGTATGGTTTCGTTCATTCGATTTTTCTTGAGTTTTTTCACATATTTTTGAATTTTGCCCCACCTTATTTATTCAGTTTTGATTACTTACTTCTAATTACGAACATGTTTTCATAAAAACGTTCTATTAACAGTACTATGAATTTCATTTACTATGTGCATATATCATTCGTTAATTTTATCACTCGTGAAAAAAAATCATATTACGTAATTTTAAAAAAAGTATCGACGGTTTGTAAAATATTAAGAATATTTATTTAAAATATGGAAAAGTTAGAATTTTATGAAACATATTTATGATTGGAATATAGCTCAAAGATAAAGCAACGGCAAAAATGCAAGATTAACTGCAGTGTGAGATTTGTTGAAACAGTATTGTAAAAATATTAATAAATCGCTTATGATCTTTGTAACGAGACAATAATACAAAATTTAAGATATTTATTATTTTTATTTATTAAAAATCATTTATGAGAATTTAAAGGATTTCTACATATATCTTTGCTACTAACAGCAAATTGAATCGTCTAAGAATAAAGATTGTAAAACAAGAAATCCTTTAAAATTGAAACATTATCCTAATGAGTCTTTATGACATACTTAATAAAAAGGTAGTTAGTTAATGTAGTAAATGCAATTCATTTATTCCCAGTTAGTAACAATTAAATAATTCAACAATAAATAATTATTTAAAAATAAATCTCAAAATGTTTATCAAAAAAATTGTACCAACAAATGACAGATCAAAGACAACTGAGTTAGAAACTGTGGAATTTTTAAATTTAATAGAGCTTAATAGACTTTTTTGATTTATCAAAAATAACAAGCACCTATAAGTGTTTCATTTTAATAACTTTAAAATCGTAACTCAAATTTCCGAAAATAATAATAAAAAAAGTTTAGTGATACGTTTAGACACTGAAATTAAATTTAAAAAAAACTAAATTTAGCAAGTAAAAGTATACACAAAATATTCGTTTTAAGCACTCATTAATTTTCAACAATAGTTAAAAATATTTTTTAAATAATAAGTTTTATGCGTTATAACGAAAATAGAGAGGAAAACTTAAACAATATAGCAGTAAAAATTACTTCGCATCCAGTTTCAATTTATTTGTGCATATGTACAAATAATAATTACGTAATTATTATTAATCGAAGTTCGCTGAATAATGACAGAAACCATTTTTATACTAAAAGTGGTACGTAAAAACCTAATAACAATCTAATTGCACATAATTAACTGGAATTAGTTGAAATTTGCTTTAATAGCATCTTTGTTATCTTGCCAATAATTAAAATAAGGAATTGCATAACAATAATATAAAAATAAATTGATTCTAATTTAGTTAGATTTGAAGAGGAGAAATTTAGCTTATTATCAGCATTACAATTCTTTTGTTACTTTCATCTTTAATTCATTCATTATTTTAGAATGAATAATCTATGTTGATGGATCACTTTAAAAGACAAAAGTTTCAGCAATTTCTCTTTATTGAAATTTAACCGTTAAAAAATGAATAGTAATAATAAAGAAAGAAATAATTAAAGATTGGATCTATAGATTTTTTTAATAATAAAAATATCTACTTATAATTCACTGAGACATATCGTTACATAAACTTTCACAAAATCACATTATATATTTCATATTATTGTTTCATAGTTGAAATCACATAAAAGTATTTAAAACCTATTGAAAAACATTATTCTTTGAAACTATTATTCTTTCAATTTAAATTCACTATTAATGCATATAGCGCATTACTTAGCAAATGTGATAGATATGTCTTTCCATATTATGATAAAATTTATATTAACAAATATTTGACTGATTCGAAAACTTTATATCCTTTAAATGGAATGATATTCGATCTTGGAGGATTGGAAAAGAAAGTTATTACTTAAAAAATATAATCATTTGGACAACCATACTAGGCTTACAACATTAACGAATTTCCTATCTTATAACATTGTGACTAATAAAACTGTATAATACATCTTGATAGAAGAAGTATTACTGAAATTTAATTCATATTACTGTACAAAGCAAAACTTGTGAGGCGAAATGGTAATTATTTGGTGAATACTCTATTGTAATAAAATCTTTATAATAGTCATTAAAAAAAGTCGCTTTCTTTTTAATCTAGCATAATAACATCTCGCTAAATAATCTCTAACTTTGGTCTGTTTGATAAATGCTATGGAGTAAACGAATCATTACTTGAGGAAAATTTTTAACATCATAAAAAAAATCTTCAGATATTGCATGTCTTCTTTAATATAAACAGCATGATATAATAGCAATGATATAAGTATGCTATATAATAGACCATTTCTTTTTCGTATTGCATGTCAAGTAAAAATTGATAATTTTCTTACTTTTAGTTTAATATTACTAAACTAAAAAATTTTATAAACGTAATTTAATTTCGAAAATGTGTGTTTCAATTTATAGTTAGTAAGTAGAGTTGAATAATGCATCTCCTCCATATACAATATTTCTATTTTACTTATATTATTAATTTTAAAAAGTTATTTGAATATTTCTATATAAAATTTAAAGTGTTACAAAATCAATACGTCAAAATTAGAAGAAAAAAAAATAACCGTCAAAGGATTTATATTTCATATGAATCCTTTTGTAACAGAACATTAAAAATGAGATTTTATGTGAAATCATAAGATAATTTATAACATTTTGCTGTCAAACTACGAAATGATTGTCTGTATTGTTATTTATAATGATGATATAACCATTAAGTGTCTGTACATTACTTTGAAAATTGGGTCTTCCTATGTGATTGATTGCTGTCGAGAATGTGTACTTAAATCTTTAATAACAATAAGTAATTAATAACATCTTTAATATCAAATTACAAAATGGGTTTTTATTGTTATTTATATTAATGATATAATTTAGATCATTGTTTGGTTTTATACTGATCAGAGACAGTCTTCGAAAGAAATCGACTACTGAAGAGAATATATGCATAGATCTTTAATAACATAAAGTAATTAATAACATCTTTGGTGTCAAACTACGAAATGGGTTTTTTTATTGTTATTTATATGAATGATACAATCATTAATTGATTTTATCCTACTTATTAGAGTCAGGCTTCCTAAGTGATCGACTGTTGAAGAGAATATATGCATAAATCTTTTTAAAAAATCAAGTAATAAGTAACATATTTACTGTCAAACTACGAAATGGTTTTTTGTTGTTATTTATATTAAGGGTACAAGCATTAATTGATTTTATCTTACGTATCAGAGTCAATCTTCCTAAGAGATCGACTACTGAAGAGAATATATGCATAAATAAGATAAAGTAATTAATAACATCTTTGGTGTCAAACTACGAAATAGTTTTTTATTGCTATTTATATTAATGATACAAGCATTAATTGGCTTTATCCTACTTATTAAAGTCAGAATTCCTAAGTAATCGACAGCTAAAGAGAATATATGCATAAATCTTTAATAACATAAAGTAATAAGTAACATATTTGGTGTCAAATTACGAAATGGTTTTTTTTATTGTTATTTATATTAATAATACAAGCATTAATTGATAGTAAATCTTTTATGAGACTCGGTCTTCCTAAGAGATTGATTGTTGCAGAAAAGGCATGTTTAATTCGAGATGACGTAAAAATAGGATACAAAAAATAAACAGTCTTACCTGAGTCGAAGGAGGAAATGCCGCGTATCCAAACTGCGCGTAGGACATATTCTCTGTTTAGAGTCTGTTCAACAGTTTTTTTCTCGCTTATTCTTACAATTCAAAATTCATTTCCGCTTCAGAGACCCCTTTGGAAAGTTGAGCTCGCTGTGTGTACAAGGGAACGCATGGTTCTACCGAGACGACTGCTTTCCAAGTCACCGTAAATAGCAACTGTCTATTGCTGTCAACATTAATAGACTAGGCCTAAAGGATGACTCTTGGTAAACTGCGTCGAAATGAGGGAGGGAAGCACAGAGAATGTAGGGGGGGAGGAGAGTTAAATCACCCTCGGAAATCCTGAATCGTAAGATTACGGACAGTGAGTCCCCGCGCGAGTCCAGTTCTTACGGCAAACAAATACTCACTGACCAGGCAACGACACGCGCGCGATCGTGCGACTCCGCCCCTACTCTATGGAGGAGGCGGTGCCGAGGAGCTGAAGAGAATCTCCGCCCACTGACGCTGAGAGATACGGTGATGGACGTGTGCAAGCTACCGCCCATTTACTCCGACCAACCAGTGAAATTGCCTACTTTTCGTTGAATGGGTCGCGGCGATTTTGGAAAGTCTTAGGTATAGAGTGGTAATCGAGTTGCCCGATTCTTGTGATGTGTTGTTAGACAAGATTGTGAGATGTGGTGGGTTATAATGATTTCCCCCTCCTCCTTTTCTAGTCTTCAATCATCATATTTGCTGACAGAAGGGTGTACAACAATAGAGGGAGGGGGAAACAGGGTTAAATGAAGGGATTTTTTTCCCTTTGTATTTTTTATATATTTTATTTATAATTCAGAAAATTTGAATTTTTTTCATCAAAAATCCATTAATTTGTTTACTTGTTGAAATTATGATTTGATGTTTTGTTTTTCAACTGAGTTTTAAATGTTTGCGTTCATTTTTATAAAATGGTTTCATGATTCACAATTTTATTATAATTTTTTTTCTATTCAGAATTGGAGTATTGTTTGGTACTTATTTTCACTATGGTATCACTTTGTTTTTTTTAGATTACCATTGATTGTTAATTCTTTCATAATGTAGTTATTTATCGTTTTAAATTCAAATGTCAACATTATCTTTGCCAATTCTTGCTTATTCTAATAAAACAAGATATATGATTAAATTCAATTTAATGAATGCTTCATTTTATTAAATTCAATTAAATGAAGGCTAAAATTAATTTTTTTTATTACTGGATGAGTTATGATTTGAATACTGATCAATTTATAAATGTATAAGCTTTCTATAAGATCCTTTTGAAAAATTATATATTATTTAATAAAAATTAATAGAAATGATTAATATGATATGTATATTCTTTCCTAGTTGAATATTTCAAATTGAATACACTTATTCCTTCTTCTAACTTATTGTTCAAAAAAATAATAAAATAGTTAAATTATGTTCTTTAGAAAGGAAAAATCATTTGTAGAAGTATTGTTGCAATGTAATTATAAGTAATTTAAAATGCCATTAAAAAATACCAAATTTTTAAAAAAGAAAATTAAGTTTGGCTTTATATATATGCAGATTCGAAACCCTTTGATTTAGTTTGACTGTTAGAAAATCTTGAACTCAAGGAAAATGAAACGAAAGTTTCTTTTTAAAACCACCATCGAGTTGAATTCAAATATGATAATTTTTATTAAGAATTATATATATATATATATATATATATATATAATGAAAAGAAGGAATGAGAGTCATCAAATAACTGTCAGTTAGTTATCGGATACAGAATTTAATATCAGAAAGTAATGAAAAGACATCGCCGTATCTGGAATTTCTTAGTCTATGTTATATTTATTTTCACTCTAAATGCTTATAGACCAATTGCGCAAGATTTTAGAATTTGAGCCTATATTTGTACTTCAAATGAGTCTTTTCTGGCCTAAAATTCAGAATGTTATATTTAAAACTCCAATTATTTTTCTATTTATTCGTCATAAAATTTTTAAAGAGAAACAATAGTTTAATGTACAAAATATTAAAAAATATTTAATAACTATTAATCGGAGAGATATTCAAAGCACCTACATTTTTTTTCGATAAATTTTTATGTAAAAAATTTAAGGTTGAAACTTAAAATCAATGGAAATAACACACAAAGCTTGAGCATTCGTGTAAACTTAATGATAATAAATTACTCCTTTAAAGTCATAAATCTTTAGATTGATTTTAAATAATCAACGGTATCGATTTATTCTATCTATCTTGTTTCTTACAAAAAATTGTTATTCTATATGCAGGAGCTATAAATCAGTAGAATTCAAAATCATAATTTACATGCTTAGAAAATAATCATAAATCCATTTGTTTCAAATAACAAAAAAAATATTATTTGTGAAATTTTCTGTATAAGTTTTAGAAACAGACAGGTAAGATTTCATTAATTCATGTGTGATTTAGACACTTCCAGTTAATTGTAAAAGTAATTATTTGCAATGTATTAATTTTTTTATCTTATTTTTGTACTTAATCTTGGTTAATTAAATGTTGATGAGCAGATTTTCGAAACAATAATATTAATTGATCCATAAAATATTTTTTAGTAAATTTAAATTAAACGTCGAAAAAATAATTTTCTTGCAATTTGAATCGTATTTTTATTAGAATTACAAGACTTTGTGAAAAAAAAAACATGCATTATGTTTGATTGAAATGATTAAATATTGTTTATTTTTTAGCAATTTGCCATTATCATAACTATACATATCATGGATGTATGCATATTAGACATAAAATGAAATAGTTATGTATGTTTTGACATTGAGAAAAAAAAATTTCTATTTAACTAAAATGAAAACAACTTTTATAAATTACCATATAACAAATAATAATAATATCTCATGCTTATTTAATATTTATATGCTTCCCAACTTCATTGATTTCTCTTTTTTTCTAAATATTTTTTTATTTTTATTTAATATTCTGTGTCTGATATTCTAAATAAACTATGTAAGGTTTGTATGATTTTATACGTAAGAATAAATCATTAAAATTATAAGAAATAAAATAAAAATATAAGCTCAAATTTTAATTCGAGCTGATATAAAGAATTCTCAATTATTTATAAAGAATATAAATAATTGAGTATTATTCATATTCTTTATATCATATTTATAATATTTGTATATTGTTATTTGAGTTGTCATTATATGAGTATTATTTATATATTATTATTATTATATTTATATTTAAGATTTCGCAGGCTTTATTTATAATTTTTTCTTTTACTAGAAAGGAAATACTCTTCGATCTTTTTAATTCAAAAATTTTGTCCATAATTTTTTTTTTTACATCTGTGGTTTATATTATTCTTATTTTCAAAAGCTTTAATCATTTCATACAATTCGCATAATCCGAAGCAAAAAATATGAAACTAAGCTGGGGAAGGGGAGGGGAGTTGTATATTAAATTTAGAAACTCCAGTGAAAAATATCTGACATCAAGAAGTTTTGATAAAAGAGGTAAATATTGCAAATTTTATCATTCTCTTCATAAAAATGTAACTGTACCTATAATATTAGGATAAGAGTAAAAATGAAATTAATTATCAAAATTTTTATTTAAAAAAATTTTAAGTTCTATAGGTAATATGTGTATTTTCTCATAATGAATTTAAAAAATGCTTGCTTGTAAATATTTAAAAAAAAGTAAATATTTATTTCGCTTTAATAGAAGTCATCAGTAATAATTTTCTTTTTTTTTTCTATCTTTCTTTTTTGGGGGGTGAGGGGTAAAAACTCTTGTTGAATATGTATGATGAAATATTGCTCATTTTTATCGAGACATAAAGAGTTTCTTCAGGAAATGGAATTAAGTTAGGGCTAAATGCTCATTGGACAATTCGAGATGCTCTTCCACAGCTCCCCCCCCCACCCTTTCTCTTAATGAAGGGAATTTTTAAAGTCAATTTATCTTCGTTATTTTCATTTTTGTGTTCACCTTCATTTAAGCAGTAGTCGAACAAGTTCTGGTTGTTATCATGATTAGCCATAATTAAGACCTCATTAAATTCTTATTTAAGTGAAAAAATTGCACCAATTTTTAGTGTATGGTATTCGATTTATGGAAGTTGATTATATTTAGCTTTCTTTGAAATAGCTTTTTTTTTTATTTATCAATCTACTCTTGTTAAACCTTTATTCTAATAAATAAACATGTTTTACAATTATTAAAAAGTGGAGTGTATATATTGAGAGACTTCGTAGTTTACTGTTGGGGAAAAGAGATTACTTGTGAATAGTAGATGAAACTAAATTGATGTGCCTAGTTTAATTGAACTTAAGGATAATCGAGTTTAAAATTCGTAGTCATAAGAACAGACACAGTGAAGAAGACAGTGACGACTAGTGTTAACAATAATGAGAAAGTACACGAGTATTATTAAGAGAAGATAAATAGTTCTAAATCTGATTTTAATGCATTAAAAATTAACTAATGCATCTGAATGGAATTTCGTTTATAACGCAAAAGTGACAGTAATTTTCCTAAGCAATAATCCATGAATTAATAAAATTACGGCCATTAAAACTCGTTTTACCTATAAATGAAAATTGGACCTTTCGCTTAAATTTTACTTTTCTTTTTAAAATTAAAAATTCAAGCGATTAAAAAGCTTTTTCCAGAATGGAAGAACATTCTTTCAAATAGGAAAAAAAAAAAAAAAAAGTTTTTTGCTTGCTGACAAGGATGAAAGAGAAACCACATTTTTTCTTATTCTCACTAGTCTCCTGTATATTCTTATTGAAAATTTTCGTGATTTGAATGATTGCATGCGAAATTATTTTTATAATGAATTTTCTGACTGCTAAATAACTTTTGATGATTTTGAATCAAATGATTTTGAGGATATGATTTATTTGATTGGTCAATATGCCATACATATAAAATAAAATAATCATTTCTTATGGATTAAAGATTACACATTCCTATCCTTATACTCATATAATATATATTCTGGTAGGCAGATCTAAAAATAGGATTTTATGGAAAAAAAAGATTTAAATGTTATTTCAAATTTTTATAGTATAAGTTAACATGATGAGATACTGTTTATTTTTAAAATTCCCAATAAAGAATGCATTTAAAACAGATTACACATTTTTATCCTCATGCTAATATATATTCTGGTAGTTAGATCTAAAAGTATGATTTTAAGAAAAGAAAAAAAGGATTTGGAAATGTTGTTTTAAATTTTAATATAATGGAGGTTAACATGATGACATACCGTTTATTTTTTAAATTAGCAATAAAGAAAGCATATCAAACAAGTAACGAATAATACCATCTAAAACACGGTAATGAACTCTGCTAGAAATTATCGTTGTGAATGCTAAACAAATCAATAAGACTTTTCCATAATTTGGATATAAAATAAACAATGATAAAATTGAGCTATACAAGATGTATTACAGAACAAATAAACAATTACTCCCATTCTGTAAGACGTAGGTGCATCAGTAACATTCCTATTTACAACTCAAAATGTAAAAAGTTTTTTAAACAATATTAGTTTAAAAAACAATATTAACAATATTAGTTTAAAAACAACAAAGAGTTTTTAAAACAATTCAGCTTAGAAACAGAGATTGTTATCAACTGGAAATATTAAAGGCAGAGGTATCAATTTCAATATAATATTTAAAGAATGATGTCTCATAGTGAGCTTATAAACGAACGATGTTTTTTTTTTCTGGTTTTGTTATTGTTAAAAACAGAATCATTTTTTTGAAAAAATTATTGTCGACTTCACATAGCCTTTAAATATCAAAGATCTTTTCTTTATTTATTTAAAGCAATATTTAGCTGATTTTAGATCATATCAGCTTAGGAAGTTTTGTACGAAAGGTTGAATTTCAATCTTGAGTATGCTCTCTTATTTTGAAATACGAAAGAAAAGATATTGTAGATTCCTATTTTGAAGATTGCCGAGAAGTTCATTATACTCTCTTATTCTGAAATAGTATAAGATAGTGTATTTCATTACACTATCTTATTTTGTAGTTTTTCTATATCAACAGAACTAAGATATTTAAAAACTACAAAACTTAATTTTTAAAAAGCGTAGATAAATATGATTCATCGCATGCATTTAAAAAATTAATTAATAATTAAAAATCACAAAACTTAACTTTAAAAAAGTGTAGATAAATATGATTCATTGCAAGTATTTTTTAAATTGCTTTTTTTTTCAGGCAGTTTATCCTATACTCCTTCGATATATCTGTCAAATTTTGATTAGATTTGGTAAATTTGTACAATACAAAATAAATGTCTGATATATAACTAAAAAAATATAGATGCATGCCTAATATATTGACTTAATCATATTTATATATAAAGAATTTATTGATGATTTTTATAAATAAAAATTTCTGCCTAATATAGAGACCATTTCATCAGTTATATGGATAAAATTATGTGTATAAAAATAAAAGTTATATGTATAAAAATAAAAGTTATATGTATAAAGTTATATGTATGCATATAATATATATATTACAGTTTGTAATAATTGATAGTTATTTTTTTTTCTGCAATAAAGTTTTAAATGCGGGCTTTCATCATGGAACTGCAAAAATCTCGTACAACTTAGAAATTTTATCTAAAAAATAATCCTTCCACATGATCTTTTAAAAAAAAAAAAAAAAAAAAAAAAAAAAAAAAATTTTATATTAATACTTAATATATATTAACTCATTCCAAAATTAATCTCTGATGAACTTCGGAAAATTCCGTTGCTAATGCACATCTGTCAACTGAAACATAACATCTGTTTCCTCAACAACAAAGTGTCATCTAAAGTTGAATGTCATCATTTTATCGAATGATGTCATCTTTCAAAATTCCATCGAAATGGCAAGACGAATGATAGAAAAGTGACACTCAAAACATCAAGATACCTTCCTCTTAAATCAAATGACTAAGTGCATCGACAAAACCATAAAAAAACCAAGTGAGATAAAGATAGAATGGATAATGAGTAACTAGAACATATCTGACATTGTTAGACTTTTTTTCTATCTGACTAATGTTTTAGTTGAACGTCAATGCCATTGCGTTTTTATGATAAATGCCATCCGTGATAACGTCAGTGAAAAAAACGTAGTATTTCTAAATTTGACAATTTCATTTGCTATCATCGGTCGTTCGTTCAAAAAAATTGATGTAGCAATTAGAAATAATACAACATAGCATGTTAATGGATAAGTAGTAAATATGAGCACTTTTTTCATATTTGAAGCTGTTCAAATTGAAAAGAAAAATAGATTGGTATGATTGATTGAGTTGATGCATTAACGTAAATTATAAGCAAATTTATGAGCTAAGGTTACTTAAAATGTATTAGATTACAACTAAAATATCCTGGCAAATGTTTTTACAGCCCATATTTTCTAGATTATTTGTCATATTTCAAGACATGAAATTTTTTTTATTGTTTATATAATGGAATTTATTAATAAGAAATTTTTTTAATATTTACGAACCAAAATATTTTTAAAAATATGTTTAAGTTGGAATATTTCTTTAAAATTTGTTTATTAGTTATGATATAAGTATTTTTGCGATATAATTTACAGTCAAGTTTTCAACGATATTTTTTGTAATGTTAAGGTAACCGACTGCGTGCGAAGGAAAAGTTTTGAAAAATTGGACATTTTGAAAATTATTTATGATTTTTGGATGTATTGTCAATTATAAACACTATAAATATATAAAAAAATATTTGAAAATATAATATACTTTGAGAAAATAGGAAACTTTTTTATAAACTTTAAAGAAATTTAACCAAAATGGTTAACATTCTACGCAAAATTTTAATAGAGCAATCCTCCTTTTCTTTGCACAGAAGTTATAGAATTTAATGATGAATGAAATAAACAAAAATCTAAGAAAAACTTTGAGATGCAAAGAAGTTATGGCTAAAAATATGCGTGTATATGCATTTATTTCGTAAATTCACAGCTTAATTTTTCAAGAAACATCAATGAATGAAAGTGAATTTCATCAACAATAAAACTTTTGATTCATTTCATTGCCCATATTAATCAAAATTCATGTTGAAATTTTTATGTAAATATCTCTGTTAGTTTTTGAGATATCATGTTGACGGTGAAGAATTTTTATGAAAATTAAAATCGATTATTAAAGACAATAACATGATTAATAGATTATTAAAGACAAATTTAGCTGAAAAATATGTGACCCTGGGTGATAGGTCAAGCATTCCTTTTCCTAGAAAAGGTAAACTGTTTTAGAAAGAGAAAAGTCTGAACTATAAGAAATAATAATTTTAAAGATTCGCCAATGTGGTCGAAAACTAGTGTTTTTAACTGGGCATTGACTGTCTTTTCATGAATTTCAGAATTATTATTGTAAAATGATTAAAGAGTTTATATAATTTTCTACTCAGTTCTGATCAGGTTTCAATTTATTGCAGAACCATATCTTTTTATGCAGGAATTGATTTTTCTGAAAATGTAGGATTAGATTTATTCAATTACATTTTGCCAAAATATTTATTTCGGATATGATATTCAGTTATACAACTGCATATAATTTTATTACATTTTTCTATTTATTTTTCGGGTTGAAAATCGTTACAAGATTTTTTTTGGTGCATATATGATCATAAGTCTCTAAAGCAGAAGAAATAAAATCTTACTTTTATACGACATGTCTTAATAATTTATATTCTATTCTTAAAAAATATCATATTTAATAGCTTCATGCCAGAAAACGGAATAGCAATGCATGAAATTAACTATAGCCACCTAATGCTTGTCATTATGCTCAACAATGAACTGCTTATTATCTTTTCAATTTCAATCGCTTTTACTTCTATTTAATTCAATATGAATTCATTAATAATTTTATTTTATTCTTGCAGTTAAACTGATAGTTTTACTTCCATATTTATGCCGGGCCTGTCCTTATTTCTTCCTGGTGATAGAAAAACCAACAATTGCCGATCGGGCTTTGCCAATGGTCACCTTAAATGTCTTTTCATTTCTCAGGGTGAAAATTCTTGCCCTCTTTGCCCGAAATGTCGCCAACATCAGGCCTCTGCCGAACATATTCTAGACTGTTTAGGAGCTTTTTGGGGAGAAATTAATTCTTCTCCCTTCCTCGTTGTTGACTTTCTTCTTGTAAACTGATTTTTGGATTTGGTCATCAAGTTATGGTGAATAGTTATAACAACAACAACTTCCATATTTTATCATTCATCATCATATATTTTCTATCCTATTGCTTAGATAAGCAATTGAATCAGAGTTTCGGTTTCGGCGAGGTACAATAACGAATTTGAGACTGGATTTGAAGAAATAACTGCCAGGCTTATGAAACTATCATATATTAAATTTTTTAAAAGACTTACATTCATCCATTGGTGAAGTAGGGAATTGATTGAGGCGTTGTAGACTCAGTTAGCAATCATAATTTGAGTTATGTTACAGATTGCGAGATATGTTCCTAAATGTCCTTTAATAAAGATTCAAAATGGGGCTTTCATCTAATTGTAACTCATTTTTTACACTGTCTACGTTCAACATAATAGAATGTAATTATTCTTGACAGAATTATATACCTATAAGTAGATAAGGGAGTCAGTCCTAAACGCTAGAAACTTGAGCACTGATAGAAATTCAGAAAGGTTTTCCGAATCTGTAGATCACAAAATCTTAGTTGTATAAAGCATCTTTCTGAAACTGCCAAAACGCAAAATGGATTAAAAATCTTCATTACAATACACGTAACAAACAGCCTTTAAAAAATTATGTTACTAACAAATGTTTTCTTCCCTTCACAAAAATTCCAACTTACTTTTTTAAAATCTATTTTGAAAAGAACGAGTGCTGCTCCTTTTTGAAAGAAAAAAAAAATTCAGTTCGACTAGTATGAAGTGGATTGTTATAGATTGGTTTGTAAAATGAAAAAGGCAATTTTTAAAAATTGCGATATCTGTGTTACAGGCAGATTGTTTTTTGAAAAACTAACTTAATTTTCTTATTCCAGTTAATAGCATTCATTTCGCTTGATTACTTTTTACTAATTACTCTGTTCTAAACTTTGCTACCTTTACTTACTAAAGTCATTATTTCAGAACATATGCTACAACAAGATGTAGCTGAAAGATTACACAATTACTAAAAAATTACAAAGTTATTATCTGCGTTACAAACAGATTGTTTTTTGAAAAACTAACTTCATTTTCTTATCCCAGTTAGTAGCAATCATTTCGCTTGATTACTTTTTACTAATTATTCACTTTCAAACTTTGCTACTTTTGCTTACTATAGTCATTATTTCAGAACATATGCTACATCAAGATACAGCCTAAAGATTACACAAAAATTACAAAATAGGTACCTTCCTGCATTAATTTTGTTAGAGGGCAAAAATGCACTGGGGAGTACGTTGCATTTTGGACACTAAATTGACTTTATTTTACTGTCGTTTATGTAATAAAAACAAGCATTAAAGTAAAATGTAAATTGCAATTTTTAAAAATTGCGAAATCATTGTTACAGACAGATTGTTTTTTGAAAAACTAACTTAATTTTCTTCTCCCAGTTAGTAGCACTCATTTCAATTGATTACTTCTTACTAATTACTCACTTTCAAACTTTACTACCTTTACTTACTATAGTCATTATTTGAGAACATATGCTATAACAAGATACAGCTGAAAGATTACACAATTACCCAAATATTACAAAGTAGGCATCCTCCTAGCATTATTTTTGTTAGAGAGCAAAAATGCAGAGGGGAGTGAGTACGTTGCATTTTGGGAACTAAATTGACTTTATTTTATTGGCGTTTATGTAATAAAAACAAGCATTAAAGTTCCTGAATATCGAGCAGTGCCTTAGACCACCTAGCTACTTGTACAGAAACGCTAAAAGTAGTAGTTTTCTGCTACTAAAATGGAACTAAACACTTACCTAAATTACAGGCCTACTTGCATTTAACCTAAAAGGCCTCAGTCCCCCAAGCTACCGACTCCTGGAAATGTAAGTATCGGGTGCTTTTGAGATTAAACTGCGTGATTGTGATACGTAATAAGGGTATGATTGTGATACGTAATTCCTAGGATTGTCATGCATTAGTAGGAAACAAAAAATGGTAGCTCAGTGACTCAGAAACTTGTAAAATGTATTTATCTTTTAATAGCCGAAACAAATTCAAGGAAGACTTTATTCCACATTTGATAGAAAAAAAATGTTAATCAATAACACATATAAAGTACGTTGATCACAAATAGAGTACCATTTATTTAAATAATAAATTCATATCAGCAAATAACAACTTTTTAAAATCAATTCCTACTTAGTTCAACAAAGAAGAATTTTATTTTAGTTACTTTTTATTAAATAACTAAGATTAATATAAATATGTATATACATATAATAGAATCACAACATAAAATGGCAAAATAAATGTTTTTCCTGCGATCTAAATGCTTCACCACTGACGGCATTTACTCTAAATTTATATCCTGCCAAACATCTTATATAGGAGAATTTTTTCCCCCAAATAAAAATTAATTGATTTATCAAAAAATTAAAGATTTTCTCAAGAATTGAGCTCGCATTCTTTACCTTCACGTTAAAAATGCTGAAATCATCGCATTTTATCAATTGAGCTACTACCTGTTGGTTTCAATTTTCGTAACAAATTGCTAAAACTTTATTTGAAGTATAAAAAAGTAATTAAACTAAATTAATGAATTATATTTGAAAAAAACTTTACTAACATCAAGTATCATCCGCAACATATTTTTAAAAAATGTATTTAATACATTTAAAATCACACACACACATATATGGCATAATTTTAGCTTATTTACTGAATCTATTGTGTTAGCCTTGGCGAATTTTTTGGTGATTTTAACTCTGGCAAGAGGATAATAGGAGCCGAAAATTATATTTGTGTTTTAGAAGAGTTTTTTCAAAAGAATTGAAACAATATTTTGACATAAAACTTCACTTGCAGTCACAAAATCCTATTCTAAATTTGAAAAGTTTAAACACAGAGCGTTTTTGAATGATCATGTTTCAGAAAGAACAGATCGACAAACGTTCAACCCCTTTTTGGATTTGGCTCAAATTTTGACAAGTATCTATCTATCTTGATTTATTCGTTTTGCAGTTATCGTGTTTACTTATATTCGTACAGACAAGCAGAAGACCCCCTCAGATGGAATTTTGTACAAAATTTAATCCAAATTTACCCATTGGTTTAAAAATCAAGCATCAAATTAAATACCTCTAGCTCGAAGCGTTTTTTTTTTTTTTTTTTTTTTAATTATCTTTGTCATAGACAGACATACATTTTACAAAAAGTGTGTTTTTCGAACTTAGGATCAAAATGTAGAGATTAGTCAAAATCTCGATTTCAAATTTTTTATTACTTTTTTTTAATGCTTCGTATATGAGAAAATAAAGAGATAAATAATATATATTGAACAGGAAAAGTTTTATTTTTTGGTGAATTAAAAATGGTTTTCAAAAATGAAATAACATCATGAAGGAAATGACTTTTATTTTAAAGTAGAATGGATATTTTTCTTTGAATGGCCGAAGTTAAAATATTTCAAGCATGTTTAAAGATATATAATGGCATCAAATGAAGTAAAATAAAATTAAAGGTTGGAGTTGTATCAGAAATGCTCCTGTGGTTTGAATATTTAAGCATATGAATTAGGACAAGGCCGAATTAAATT
>JAPMOQ010062443.1:0-11571 GCA_026543055.1 Argiope trifasciata
CTTCTAAAGACAGTTTATTATTTGACAAAATTTTAGATATATTTTGTTGAAGTTTAATAAATTTTTTCAAATGATGAAGAATAGGGCAATGGAAAATAGCATGGAATGCCATCACAATCATTATCAAATCTACGACTTTTGTTTCCCAAGGTGAATTTTTTAAGATAATGCTGTTCCCCAGACATTCCTTTTTTCCTTTATTCGTTAGGTTAAATGCCATTCTCATACTTCGGAGTCCGAAGTTTCTTCAAACGTTTATTTGATATACACTGATGGAAAAAAATCCCAACACCAAGAAAAAATTATTGTACAGTAATGAAATTTTAGGAATACATTTCTCTAGGTAACATATTTAATTGATTAAAGTTTCAAGGTCACAGGTAGAGCCATTTCAAATGTGAAATGTTGGTACATTAGTAACCGGTGTAACCGCCAGAATTTTGAATGCAAGCATGCAAACGTGCATGCATTGTGTCGTACAGGTGTCGGATATCAGTTTGTGGGATGGAGTTCCATGCCTGCTGCACTTGGACGGTCAATGCAGTGACGGTTAATGCTGGTTGTGGATGACGCTAGAGTTGTCGTCCAATGATGTCCCATACGTGCTTAATTGGAGAAAGATCTGGTGATCTAGCAGGCCAAGGCAACATGTCGACACTCTGTAGAGCATGTTGCGTTACAACAGCGGTATGAGGGCGAGCGTTATCCTGTTGGAAAACACCCCCTTGAATGCTGTTCATGAATGGCAGCAAAACCGGTTGTATCACTAGACTGACGTACAAATTTGCAGACAGGGTGCTTGGGATAACCACGAGAGTGCTCCTGCTGTCATACGAAATTGCTCCCCAAACCATAACTCCAGGAGTAGGCCCTGTGTGACTAGGCCGCAGACAGGTTACTAGCAGGCGTTCACCTGGCCTCCTTCAAAACAACAAACCGCTATCACTGCGACCAAGGCAGAACCGGCTTTCATCAGAAAACACAACAGATCACCACTCCGCCCTCCAATGAGCTCTAACTCGACACCACTCACGTCGCAAACGGCAGTGGTTTGGAATCAGTGGAATGCACTGTACAGGGCCTCTGGCTCGGAGCTGTCCTTGAAGTAACCGATTTGTAACATTTCGTTGTGTCACTGTGGTGCCAACTGCAGATCGAATTTCAGCTGCAGACGCAGTACGATTAGCCACAGCCATACGCCGAATACGACGGTCTTCCCTCACAGTTTTACCACGTGGCCGCCCGGAACCTGGTCTTCTTGAGGCAGTACCTTCCCTTGACCACTTTCGCCAATACTCATGCACAGTGGATACATTCCTGCCAAGTCTTTCAGCAATATCGCGGAAAGAAAACCCACCTTCTCGTAGCCCTACAACACGACATCGTTCAAACTCAGTGATCTGTTGATAATGGCTTCCTCGTCTTCTCAGAAGCATCCTTGACTACCATTAACCCACTACGTCAAATCTCAACTGTAAATAATGATCACGAACCTTACAGCGCTTACTTAAAGCAAACCTCATTTGCATGTTCATAGTGTCGCTACTAGCGCCACACTTACGCGCGTAGCTCGAAATTTGAATCGACATAATCTTTCAGATGTATAAACACGCCTACCAAATTTTGTTTATTTAGCACAGCTCCTTCCTAGTGCTGGGAGTTTTCTTTCCATCAGTGTATAAATCTGAGAAAATCTAATTCCCTTTTAATTTAAGTTTATGTATAATAAGTTAAAAGACAGAGATTTTATTTACAGAAAATTTAATTTCATTAAAGAACTCCCAAAGAAAGGCATAAAATTTATAATATCTTTGTAAAACAAAGTTAACTATAATTATCTGAATTTAATCGTAAAGATATTTCATTTATTTACTTGAAAGCTAAATAAAATCTTTGTGTAGCTTGAATAACCAAACCCGATTATTGAAAACACTGATTTTAAATCCAGAAATTCAAAATTTCAACATTTTGTTCATTTGGGTCATAAAAAAGACTACTAAAGTATTACATACACTGAAGGATATATTTAATTTAAGTTTGTATACATAACGTATAATGAACGTACGTATAAGTAAACAAATCTATAATTAAGGGGTGTTTTTTTCTATTTTTAATGCAATTGTTTCTTCTGTAACGAATCAGTTACAATGTAAATTTAAACAGTTTAAATAGACTACTGAATGCTAGTTGATCTTCTATTTTGCGAATTGAATTTCCTGGTATTTATATTGTAATATTATGCTATGAAATTCGTAGATATTACAATAAGTACAAAAAATTATTTATGTTTGAATTGATTTTTTAAAACCTTTTAAAGAGAGCACTATGCGATAGATATATTAGAATTTTTTTATTGCTCTAAAAAAATATAAAACGAATAGCAAATTTCTTTTCTATTCGTTTTTTAATAAATAAATTAATAAGTAATTTAATTAATGAGTAAATTTCTTTACTATTCGTTTATTACAGGGTCTAAGTAAATCCATCTTCGGATATTTGCTAAGCTCCTTTTGACTAATTGTTATTCAAGATTTGCAATTAGGGGCATTCATAAAAATCTTTGTGAAATAATGAATGCTTCAATATAGAGATCAGAAATGAATTAAAATGAAATTTAAAGTTTATTGTAAAATTTGTTTTATCTTTCTTGATATACGCCAGGGTGCTAGATCTTGCTAAAATACCTATTTTTGCCTTGGGAACTTATTACAAGCACTACAAAGCAATTGATCCTTCAGCACACCAACAAACTTGAAACTATTCATGGTTCCTTGTCCAAAATAAAGTCCAGTTGACTGATACGACATACATCCCTACAACATTGCGCTTTCTGGGTGTTTTGTTGTATGAAGCACTTATTCTGGTCTCATACTCAGGGCCGCGGTGGCCTGGTGGTAAGGTCTCGGCTTCGGAACCGGATGGTTTCAGGTTCGAGACTCGATTCCACCGAAAAACCGTCGTGTGAGGGGATCTCTAGCACGTTAAATCTGTCAAGCCAAACGTCCTCCCGCTGGTGTGGTGTGGTGTGTTTTGGGGGGTGCCACTTCAGGTGTCGTCCTCGTCATCTGAAAGTGGTTCAAAACTACGAGGTCCGTCCCAAAATAGCCCTCGTGTTGCTTTAAACGGGACGTTAATATAACTAAACTAAACTAAACTAAACTGGTCTCATACTCTTCTTTGCTTCATACCAAACCTTAAAACGCTAGTTAGACATTAAAGAAAATCAACTTTTAGAGCTGACTATAACTTGCTCCCATTCTGAAACAATCCAGTTCTTATGCAATACTCCAATCGTTTTTCCAAATTTCTTACGTCATTGCTGGTTTTATTCTAGATACTTGTGCTTTGTCAAAAGCTTCACAGAGCCTCATGCGAATTGTTCTGGGATTAGCAATAACAGACGTGGACTCATTCCATTCTCTTTCCAGTGCAGAACATGCAAACATATTTTTAAGGTATAATCATTTGTATGTAGCATCGGCATGTACAGATGTTAACCTAAGATGGCTACTTTAAGGCATTTTACCTATGATTTCTTCGGTTTTAAATCTCTTTATGAGGCGTGAATAAGTGGACTCACTGCAGTCGCACTAATGAACAATCCGAACATTTGAAATGCATTCTTGAAGGATTAAAATAAAAATCGAATGCTTCTCAAGAGAGGTTCAAATTTTTAAAGAGAAATGAACCGTTTAAATTAAAAAGCAATGCCCAGTGAGCCCACTTCGAAAGTGCAAGAAACTGAATGAAATCTTCCGTGGACAGATCTATTTTATAATAAAGTATCGAGATGAAGCAATCATTGTACACAATTGCTTCACAATGGATGACGCAACAACTTAAAACTTCACCACCACACTTATCACTTTAATGAAAAAATGTCACTTTAAATGAAAAAAATTATTACTTTTTGGGGCTTATTCTTAAACATGACATTTTTTGAATTTGCATACTTTTGAGAAGTAGTGTATATTATACTGAGAGATCAGTGCATGAGACATGTTTTTTAAGTACAAGGAAGAAGGACAACTTTTATTTGAGAAGAGAACCAGCAAAGAGTTTCCTATTTTCTAATTTTTTGGGATACTGGTGATATCATCATACTGTTATAATGATGACAGACAATCCAAGTGACAATACTTATGTTTTTTAGAAAGGACACCCATTTTTTAAAATCAAAAACAAAGCGAATCATAAAGTTTTTTTTAATATTCGGAACTATGAAATAGAATTAACTTATGAGCAACGATAATTTGAATTTATTATTGAAAGTTATTTAAATAATTTATTTTTAACTTTTGAGGTTTTTGAAACTGTATTATCACCTCAATTTCTAAAAATTAGATTTAATTTTACTGTTTACAACTTTCACGAGAATTCTAAATAGTTAAATTTAATGAATATGTAATAGCATAATCCATCCCTTTTCTTTTGATTTCTTTAATCTGTTTGTTATATTAAATCACACTACATTTATTTTGACATACTTTTATAGATCTTGTTCATTCAAAATTGGTTTTTTTGAACATAAATTTGTTTTTTTCTGTTCATCTATCCATTTAAAGGATGTGTATCAGTCAATGATATTTATAAATATATATTTGGGATCCCTTGTAAATAAAAATCTTTCTCCCCCTTTACGATTGTAAACAGTTTATTTTTCCTACAAATCAAAAATAATTTTTACATTGATTAAGTTACGATCTTTAAATGAAATAACATTAACTGATTCTTTTGATATTAGCTTCTTACCAAACTCTAGTTGAGCACCTGCTTTCTTTCGATGGAGACGTCGAGTGATGAGATAAATTCCGAATATCCCAAGGAAAAGCTTCCAATAACTCTGTACGCTATTCGACCTCCAAAATTATTCATGACGTACCCACCAATGGCTGTCGCTCCAAGTCTACCTGCAAAACATTTATCGGAATCACCATTCAGTGAATTTCCCATTAATGCAATGCTAAATTTGTTTAGTGCTAATT
Organism: Argiope trifasciata; assembly: GCA_026543055.1. Lineage (NCBI taxonomy): Eukaryota > Metazoa > Arthropoda > Arachnida > Araneae > Araneidae > Argiope > Argiope trifasciata. Next base: position 4,986 of record JAPMOQ010062443.1, read on the forward strand.
GCAATTTACATTATTGATGAAATTAAAATTTCAACCAATACGTATATTAAAAAGACAGGATGAAATTCTTACCAGTCAATTAATCAAGCGTCAGTCCACTACTTTAATTTCTGTAATTATTATTGTAATAATTGTGTTTTTATTGTTAACTTAATAGAAAAAATTCTTATTTATTCGGAATCATATGATCTAGTTTTGTGGTGACAACTTAATAAGCCAGTAACAGCCAATAGACAGGGGTGTACGTTTTTGCCGAATGGTTAAGCTACTGGACTTCAAACCCGAATATCGCATTCGATACGTCACTACAGTTTCAGTATGTTCACTAAGTAGAGAAGTATATATGTTGTATAAGAGTAGATATCATTATTGTCGAGTGTAACTTTGAAAAGATTCTGTTCTCAAAACAATCGTATTGTATGATGTTTTAACAACATTCACTGATATATAATTGATATAAAAACCAATAAAAATAATTTCTGAAGGATAAAAATTTAATTTCTGTTGTTACTTTCTCGTGAACAAAATATAAAAAAAGTAGTTTAATCATTATAATATTGAAATTCGAGATTTTGAAAAATCTTCAAGTTTTAGATTTTTAGAAAAAAAAATCCTCTTTCTTTGGAGCTATGCCTGCCTGTCTATGAATGCGACATCTTAAGAATGTTTTGAGCTAGAATGATTAAATTTAGCATGCATTTATTACAATATATTTATTAATTTCTTCAATCTAAACTTAAAACTTTATTTACTGAATTTAAATACAAATCCGCCAAAACGCTGGAAACATTTAAATGATGGATAAAATAAAAATTTATTTCAAAATAGCATTTTCAAGCATATATTTTTGTGAACTAAAGAATATGATAATAATTTTATTGAAACACTAGAAAACACAGTTTGAATATAGAAAGAAGTGAAGAGAGGATGATCTTTCTTCATCTGAGAAAAATATTAAATTTTATAAATGAAAATATCTCTTAATCAGTAATCCAATTTTATCTTTCATGGAGAGCTTTTAAATCAAAATGACAACCAGGAAAAATGACACTAAAAAAACATACACTTCTTTATGTCAACCTTGACATAGTTATTGCTGATTTCATTAGGTTTGAGGAGAAAAAAACAATGACTTTAGTAATTCCATGTCAATGATTATACCAATGAAGACCATAATTTCTCAATAGAAGAATATTGGAAATTAGCTAAGAGAAGAACGTTACTGATCGCTATTCATAGTGGATTAAGATTGAAACTGTTGGCGAATCGTCGGCGTTTTTATAAAATATGACATTTTGAAAGCAGAAGTGTTTTTTAATCGCAGAAATGATTTCTAATTTTTTGGTATGTTATGCACTTTCTGAATGGTCGCCTTAACTAGCTGAATCAAGAATACTGCCTGTAAGTATTCACTTTACTTTTCCAATCAAATATTTTTCCAACAAAAATAATATATTATTAACTCTTAAAAAATTTAATGCTAGAAATCTTTTAACTTTTTTTACCACAAATAAAGCCAAAAAACGGTATAACTTCAATCCTGATAGGTTTCTGTTTCATATGATGGTTGCAAGATGTAAAGCGAGAACATACTTGATGATAGCTCGTTTTACAACTTACATTCCTCGTTTTGAACAGAAACAGAGCAAATGAGATAAAATTTGTATGGCTGGTTGAGCAGAAGCAATGGTGAAATAATTTCACAGCATTATTATGAAAAATTATAATTATGATGATGAATTTTCTTGGAATAAAGATGATAGGCATACCTATGTTATAATGTAGAGTCCCAGCCAACACTTTCATCGTTGCTTGAAGTTCAATAGGCGCAACTTTATCACAGTACTGAACTGCTGAAACCCAGAATAAATGGTAGGCAATTACATTTACCAATTCTATACCAATCGCAACCCAAGGTTCTCGCAACAATGAAAAGGAAAAAGAATAGAAAGCATAAGAGAACAGACAGAAAACAAAGAAATGACGCAAACCAGCTTTATTGAAAAACCATTTTGATGTATAAAGAAAAGGCAGCCCACATAGAGCAGATATCCCACTACATATACCGAGAAGTAAATCTGGAGCTCCCAAATCTTGTAAATACCAATTACCATAAATAGCCATAAATCCGAATGAAGTACCTATTGTAAAAAGTGCAATAAGAAATAAAATAATTTCCAAGTTCATTATGAATTCAAATGATTTCTTCCAAACTGTGGCCGCAGGTTTGTGAAATTTGGGATTGATTTTCCAGACTGGAATGAAGGATAAAGTTGTGAATATAATTGCACAGATAAACACTACATCATAATTTTTATCACTTCCATTGAAAGCCATTTTATGTGAAAAGAATCCAGCCAATGAAGGACCAACCGATAATCCCAGGATGGACCACAGTCTTTGTTTGCCAAAATCTGAATTGTATTGATTGGTCAAATCCATTACAATTACATCCAAGAATCTGTAGACATTAGTTAGAGAAGTGCTATATAAGACAAGCAAAATTCCATAAATTAATATCCAGAATGACCTGTTTTTCAGACAATTTGAAGAGGAATCCTCGTCAGAGCAAATCATTTCAATTGCCTTACAGTCTGGAATCTCGCAATGAGGGATATCTTTAGACGAGTGGTTTCTGAAGTTAACCAAACAGAAACAAGATGTCTCATTCCTATGGTATTTTTCAATACTGAATTCTTTTTGCAATAATAATGGAACGTAGGGACAGTCTTTATTTTCACTGGAGTGCGTTGTATTCTCTCTATAAACTAATGCGCATGAATCTTTATGAAAGTTTTCTGAAATCTTACAAGCGTCTTGAGCTGTTATTCTCTGATTAACGCAATAGAAAGTAACTTTTCTAGTAGTACATTTATCTAATTTAGGCATAACAATGAAACATATTAAAGTTACTAAGAAAATAGATCCGTAAAAGAAAAGAAAAGGCTCTACACGTCTAATCTTGTCAGCAAACATTCCAGAAATTATGCCCACCATGAACTGAAAAATTACACTGATAGTAACCATCAAAGATAACTGAGTTATTGACAGACCTTGGTGCTTCAGATAAATGGAAATGAAAGTTGTTGCAGTTCTGGATCCTGCAAATATATAAAAATTTACAGAAAAGATAGGAAATTGTGTCTCTAAAGTGATAATATAAAATACATTTTGCTATACTATATATCAGATATATCCTTACATTTATTTATAGAATATTTTAAGAAAGAATATTAAGTTGATGGATGGGTAGTTTTATGATAATAAAAAAGAAAGAAAGAAAAATACTACTTTATTTAAGTTTAACGTATTTTTCTGTAACTTTCCTGAATAATCACTCTTTTTTGGTCTAGGAACCAATCAAATGTCAATTATTGCTAGCAGAAGCTGACATCATGTTTAAAGCTGGAATAAATCATCTTTCGTCACTGATCTCTTTCCACTCAAAGCATCATTGAATTTTCAACATCATTAAGCTCCTTGTCACACAGTAAAAATATCGAAAGTTGGTTAAGTGCAAAGAACATTGAATTTTTATTATGATCAGGAAATAGTACTCACCTTAATCCTATTGAGAATTTATGGCATCGTTTGACAACTTAAACATAAAAAGCGATCACCGAATAAAAGAAGATTAATTGAAACTATAATTGTTTCCCGGCATCATGGAATAGCAAACGAAGCAATCAGCTCTGTGAAACACAAGTGTAAAATTGCAATTAAAAATAAAATCTACTTTTCTAAATACTGATAATTCACTACAGTCATCAACAATTAATGTATCTCAATAATTTTTGTCTTTCAACCTTTTTATGTATTGCAGATATTTGAATTTTGACTATTGTATTAAAATCAGCATTAAATTTTCTTTAAAATACTATATAAGAGATTGCATTTTTTGAAACGTTGTATTTTCAATAAACAAACACATTTAGAAAACATATACTTTTTCAAAAGTGTCTATAATTGTGGCCACCACTGTGCTCACATCCAACACTCTGGATATATTGCTCAATACAGTATTTGGGCTCCATATCTTCATTTGTGTGCTCCTTATCTTCAAGAAAGTTCCTGCTCTCATCCTTTGCAAAATTGAATCAACCAAATTTCGAAAATATTACTTGTGTGTTGTTATATAATCACCTCAATATAAAAATACTTCAGCCATATGCTTTACTCTCCAATGCCAACCTAAGTGCACAAAATTGCCTTTCAGTTTAAAAAGTGATTATTCATCAAAAACGTGATTAGTGTTAAAAAATCTTTCTGACTCAACGGGTGAAAAATCTTCCAGACTCAACGTGGGAAAGTCAAGAGTAATGCATTTTTGGTTTTATTTTAGATTGTACTTTTCAATTATAATATAATTATTATATTTATGTTTTGTACTTCATATTATTTTGAGTTACTTTTATCCATTACAATATAATTGCAAATAATCTTTTCATATTATTATTAAAAATAATAAAATATTCTTAAATCTTTAAAAATTTGTTATTTAAAATTTAAATATAATATGAAAGTGTGTTGAATTTGAAATTTATTTATATGCTCGTAAAGTTAAGAAAGGCGTTTTCCCCAAATAAATTAAATTTATTTTTAAATTAGGAGACAAATAAATAAATGAAAGTCATGACAAATGCTATACGATAAATTTAGTGAGTACATCTGAGTAAATTTGTTGTGCCTCTGGTTGAAATTAAACTATACTATGTTATCTGTTGTATCCTGAATACTTTTATGTTTTAATATGAATAATTGTTTCATCATTTTTCTTATGGATGATGGAAAATTCCATGCCAAGATTCTTATATCTATATAAATAAAAATGAATGTTTGTCTGTATGTTTCTTATGCGCTGCCGTATCACTCATCCGATTATGATAAAACTTCGACAACATATTGCATGCACTTACGCGAAGGTTATAGACATAATGCAATTATCAAAAATATAAAACATGTTTTCAAATCTATTTACCGCATCTATTAACCATTTATTAAATAATTCGCCAAGGAGACACAACAGATTCAGTAAAGATGCTAAGGATTCATAAAAATTCAAGCTAGACATTAATATTTAAAAGCTATTCTACATAAATGCAATGTGAGTCATTCTCTGATATAACAACTTTAAAGGAAAGTGTGCGAAAAAGAGAAACCATTCCTATAATTTTGAAATTTTAGCTAAAATTTAACCGTTTTTTGCTGTAACTTCCAAAAACATTATAGTAAAAATAATTTTTCACCATCTTAGTTTTTAAAAAATTATCTTTTAAACTATATGAACGATTTTATGGTATAAATATATTTTCTACGTTTAACGAATTTAAAAAAAAACTATTTTAATCACATTTTCTAAAATTAAATTTGAGAATTCTGAACGAATATTAAGCGAATCACGAGATACAATAAATAGTTTCTTTCATTACCATTCTGAAAGAACATCAAGCTTTATGATTCTAAAAGAATACACAAATCTAATTTATAAAAATGAATCTTTGTTGGTAGAGTAGAATAATAAAAATAAAATAAATACATTTTATGCTTCTCCTTTTATTCCTTCAACTTCAAGGAATGTATTCGTTGCCGAAAAGAAAATAAATATTATTTTTCCTATTATTCTTAATTAAACAAGAGAACTATGTCAAATTCCAAACTATGTTTCCAAGATTATTTCTTATGCAGCAGCAACGTTTCGGATACCAGCTAGTACTTGATAATTAAGGGCACATGATAATTAGAATAAATGTAGTAAATGCCACAGGAGAAATTTTTACACTCTGGACAGTCATTAAGCTTTCCTCTATTATAAATGTATCAAAAAATGCTTATAAATACAAATATTTCTTTTCAATTACCAAATAAGTTTTATATTATAACTTCACAAATAGTTTTATAAGAGTGATTTGAATTTTGTGTTTGCTACATTCATTTGCAAGTGTTTTGTTTGAAATCTTTGAATACTGCCTTTATTATTTTTAGTTAAATATTTTATATCAAAGCATTCAATTTTACAATTTATTTAGTTCTAAGATTTTCATTTGTTATTTTTAGATCACGCAATTATTATTATAATTTCCAAATGATTTATTTGAAACACTTAAATCTTGCATTTATTTGCATTTCCAAAAATTTTATATTAAACCACTCAATTTTACAATTACTTTTATTACAATTTTTTGCATGACATCTTTGAATTTTATAAGTATTATTTTCATTTCTCAGTTTTTATTTGAAACTTCTGAATTTTAAAATAAATTCCAAATACTTTAAAATTATAATTATGTTGATTTTTCATTAGGGTGAAATCCTAACAATAATGATATTATATTAATAATTCGATATTTTATTTCTAATTTAATAAACTTGTTGAGTCAGACGTCCTGATTTCCTAGCATTTAAGAATAATGAAGGAAACATATCAGAGATTTTAACAAATTAAGTTCAATAAAGAGTTTCTACAAAAAAATTGTTTAAATTACTTTGTGCATGATATCATTTAATTTTTAATTTGTTGTTGTTGTTGTTATTGATGATTTTTTAAATTTATATACTATTTTCAAAAATATAACTTTGAATTAAAGGG
>JAPMOQ010062448.1:0-11333 GCA_026543055.1 Argiope trifasciata
TATAGTGCAACCGTAACCAATAATGAAGAATAAATTATAATCGCGCGCATTTAATTATCTCTTTTCTATTACAGGTATCGGACAAAATAATACGATCACCCATTTCAAAATGAGCTGCCCTTCAACCGTCAAATAAAGGACTGCCTCTTGTCCCAACAGTGTGCAACCAAATGACGTTGGAAAAGAATGTATAGTCAAGCATTTGGCAGTTCCTTGAGAAAATTGTGTACCTAGTAAAGCGTGATTATGTCAAATCTCCCCGACCTAATATGTCATAATAATCGGATTTCGCCTCTCTGAAGCATCTGTGTATAGAACAGCCAACCTTTTAAGTGTTACAAAAACCTCTGTGTCAAGGGTTTAGTCAGCCATCACAAACCTTTGCAAAGTATCTTCTGCAGATCCCAGCAGTGGAACAAAGTTGAAAGTTCTTGTCAGGCAGGTGTTCAAGTGGACAATCGACCGAAATCGCAAGACTACCGGGCCGCAGATAATGTCCGAAATAAATACCCATCTTCACAACCCCATATCTTTAAAAACGATTCAACTAGAGTTGCATGTTGCGAGCATTTATGACAGAGTAGCTATTTCAAAACCGTTAGTTTCAGCGCGTAATTCAATGAATAGACTAAAGTGGTGCCGAGACCACCTAAACTGAACACAGCTGCAATAGGAACAAATTATCTTGACTGAGGAATCCTCATTTACATTATTCCATCAGATGCATATTCATCTGCGATTATCGACAGAAGTTTACTGCCTGTTTCCAACCATGAAACATGGAGGGGGGGGGTTCTGTGATGATACGGGACACTGCATATTCCCATAGATTGGGACTTCTCGTTTTCTTAATCGGGATGATCACAGGTAACCATTATAGAAGTATTCTCGCAGATCATCTTCACCCTACACTTCCAACTCTCTTTTCGACAGAGCGTCCTGTATTTCAAGATAATAACGGCCCTGTTCACACATCTCTATCTGTTCAAATACGGTTATATGAGTATGATGATGAAGTGAAATTTGTAATCTGGTTTCCTCTGTCCCCTTATATGAGTAATATTGAACCTATGAGGAGAACAAAGTTCGTGTTCAGTTTCCTCCTCCATGCACACTATCTAAACTCAAGATTACCCTGTACAAGGAATGGGTGCAAATTCCAATGAACTTTTTTCAAGACCTTTATTTGTCAATCCCAAGTCAAATGTAAGCTCTCCTTCAAACCAAAGGTAGCCTAATCCCTTACTAAATAATAATTTTAATTTTTTTACAGGTGTTCCTATTGCTTTTTCCTATTTTGTATTTCAGCATCATTGCAAATACTTACATTTTCAAAAATTATGAAAGTCATTTCTGTTACAATTTTAATACATTATATTGATGATTTTTGACTAAAAAGAGATTTATAAATGTTAATTTATGCAAAATTTTTAAAGAGGACAATATGCTAGTAATTTATTGCAAAAGTTGTCAATATTTTCTAATCCCCAATCAATATTAAAATGCTGTGTAACTGCGTGGTACTTAGTTTAATAGAGGTAGAATGAAAACGCGGGATGCTGAACTATTATAAACTGAGCGAATCAGTTCTTTTTCTATAATGCTTATAATAATAGTTATGTTGTAATGCAAATTGGCCTTATAATTCATGCTTCAATTAGCAATGTTGACCTCCTATTTGATTAAATTGTATTATTTTTTTCATAGCATCTTTTTCGCCATTAAATTTTATGACAATTTATCCTAATAATCTGTATGATATTACATTTTAGCAATAATGCAACATTCATAGCTTAGTTTGCATTCATTATTGGTAACTTTCATCGGCCTCCAACATATGATCTGAAGAAACATTTGGTATATAACCACTCTCTATTATTAAACTATTTTCATTCTTACCTTTTATGGGCTTAAATGATAAAGGATTTCTAAATTTACTTTCCATTTAAAAAAGAATCAAGGACTTTAGTTAATTACTTATTGACAGTGAGATTGTGAATCGAAAAATTCAATTTTGCCCTTCTCATGTTTTCAAAAGAAAAATATCTCGAAATGTCCAATATACTATAGTGAATATTATTATTCGGAAATAATTTATAACCTAAGTAACATGCTATAAAAGCACGTAATTTCTCGAATCAAGGGGAAGGATTTTAATTTAATTTAGACAAAAATATATATTTTAAAATTAATTTAGAATTAATTACAATTTGAAGGATTACGTGGCTATATAAAAAACATATATATGGATTTAGGTACTTTCAGTTCGAGAATGGCACCTGAAATTCACTATATTATGTTTCTTAGAAGTAAATAAATATATTTAAAAAGGCTCAAAGCAATTCAACAGAAATCTAAGGAATAAATTCAAAATATATTTGCGCAGTCAAAGAGATGGACGACGAAAATGGTGTGAAATAATAAATTGTCATCTTTAAAAATCAATATGTTTCTGATATGCATCCATAATAATTACGATGATCTGAGTTTCCGAAAAAAATTTGGTAGTCTTAAAACCATTTGTATATGAAAATGTGTGTCTTTTTCATTTCCAGTTGGAAAACAAACAATTCCATAGGCGTCACAGCTATGTTATAGGTATTTTCCACCTAGCTTGCTCTAAACACTTCTTTTAAAATTCACTTGCTTAAGCTTTAATTCATAAACTTATTCTTTATAAACTAAAAGCTGGATACATTTGTTCTGTATAAGTTACTTTCTTTGTTTCTTTTAATCTGTATGGTATTTGCAAAAAAAAAAAAAATGTACGTTGTTTTTTATTGTGCAGAGGATTTACATTTATTTTATCTCATAAGCGATGTACAAGCGATAAGGGATTAAAATGTATTTCCAAATGTTGATATCTTTAGACATTAGAATGAATAAACCAAATTATAATGGGCAGGACATGAAACAAATATTGTCTGTGAAAACTGTTCATCGTAAAGTCTTTATATCCGTATTCATCATTCATGTAAAAGCTTCTTATTTCTTTTTCAAATGAATTTTTAGATGAATATATTAAAATAGGATGTAATGATTTTAGTTTGCCAATAGATGGTATTTTCAAATTCTCGAAAAGTTACAGTGATTCTATCCAGTTAATCAAAAACAAATCACAAAGTCAAAACGTTAATAATGTATCAAAAACAAATAAAATTAGTCAACAGCTCTTCATAAATTTGTGTGTTAAAGAAAACTTTCACGTACTTACAAATATGATTTTAGTTAATTTATGGTTCATACATGTATTCATCTTCTATTGAACTGTTATTGTAGATGCTTTTCATTAGATATATATTTTATAATAATGCTAAGAAACAGAACAGAAACTGTTTTGTTTAAATAAGAAAAGATCTATCTTGATAAATATTTTATTTAAGGAGTTTAATGTAGATTCGAATTTCAATACACAAATATTTTGATTAAAATATTTAGGGGATACCACACGCCTTTAGTTTATGAAAATAGTTGCAGCCTCAAACTAATGATGAATTTTTTCTTTAGAATAAAATTTGCAACAAAAGAAATAGAAGCGAACTTCTCTTTGTTACATTTTTGAATAGTGAATGTTTATTTGTGAAATGACCTGTGATGTCTAATTATCTTTCCCAGAAGAAGTAACATATTTTTTTTTTTGGAAAAAGTTTGAAATATCATAAAAAGAAATGTGCTTAAACCATCGAAAAATTCAAGCTTTATTTTTGAGGAAATGTAGATGCGAAGAAAGAAAGGTTTTCTAAAAGAAGAAGATGAAAAATGAAGAACTAATGTTTTCTTTGAAGACAGCTTATATCCAAGAGAAATTTTTCTTGAAGCATTTGAAAAGGAAAGTATTTTTATATTTTATTATAAGAATTATGTTATATATATATATATTATAATATTATATTAATTGTAAAATATTTTATATAAATCATGGGATTTAATAATTCTTAATTCATTTTAATTTACTTGTGTCAAAATAGCATACCTATTGATTCAGATGATATCATTAGGTAAACTAATATGTTAGGCAATTATTGGTTATTGCATATTCTACTATCTTAGGTAATTACTGGTTAATAAATATGCTATTATCTTAGGTAATTTTTGATTATTAGATATGCTATTATCTTAGGTAGTTATTGGTTATTAGGTAAACTGTTATTTAGATAATTAGTGATTATTAAGTGTGTCATTAGGTAATCATTCATTCTTGTAAAATTGATACGACGATAATGGAAACTGTGCGAAAGAAATCTCTATTTTTATTACTATCGAAATGTTGTAGTGCTAACTTGTTTTCTAGCATTTTTTTTTTCAAAGTAATTTTCATCTCACGGTGATTCATAACTTAAATCCAATAGTTTGCAATTTACTATAATAAAAAAATATAATCTATCTTTCTACTTATTTTCATTTCTTACAAAAATGTAATTTCTTTACTCATTTATTTTATTTAAATGAATTTTCATTCATTTCTTATGAGGAATCCATTTACCCAAATGATTAGTGGTAACAATAAATGGTTTTCAGAGATGTTTTATTTATGAGGTTTAAGAATATAGAATGCATAATATTCTAATAATTCTATTTTATAAAGGTATTCGAATAATGACCCTATGTATTGTAGCTGTGTCGCATTTAATGCGATAAAAAGCTCTTTCATTCGTTCATTCTCTTCGTTATTATGTAAACAAAATCTCTGAAATATAAATCGGCATAGCGCATAAAATTATTGACGTAATCAAAAACAACAAATGAAAGAAAACAGTTTAGCTCAGTCAAGGACTTACTTTATTCCTTTAATTACCGCTATCATTTGATGATAAGGTATAGAAAAAGCCTTAAATATGCACCTTGATGAATTGCACTCAGTCAACAAAATAAATCGCAATTTTTTCCGGCTTTGTTCTCGTATTAGAACCCGAAATATGCTCACGTATTTTCAAGTAACTCGTCTGTAATAGGTAAAATATAGACAAGTGTGTTAAGTGAAAGCATTAGAATGAATTTGAGAGTTATTTTGTGAGTACATTTTAGATTGGTTCACTTGAAAATTTTAGATTAGTTATTTTGTTTGAACAATATGTAATTCACATTAGCTGTGTTTGCATTTTTAGCAATTATGTTTTATGCTTTCAGGTAAAGGTACTTTATTAAATTTGATAATTTAATAGTTTTTGGAGGAATATTTATTTGGAATTTTCCGCAACTTTATATGAACACAAATACGATACTTTAGTAACTATTTTTTAAAACAGATTGATACAATTAAAAAAGATTATGCTACATATAAAATGTAGAAAAAAAAGCATACTTTATTCGAATATGTAATGAAACTAATGATATATACATTTTTCTTAACTTTGTTAGTTGAATTTTTTCAAAAATACAGATGCAGATGATATAGATATAAAATTAAAACACTGAAATTAGACATATTCTTCTAAATAAATTGCACGTATTGAAATCGACCATAATACATATACTTATGAAATTTATTATTGCATAAAATCAATTACATATAGTGCTAGTTATATATCATCTAATTGTGATGAATTTTTGAATAAAAATTTCTTGATTTTAAATTAATGCTTTGAAAGTAATTGTGCGTTTCATATTTAAATTTACTTCAAATTATGTAAGAATAAAATTGAAAAGAAATTAATTCTAGAAAATAAATTTCGTAGAATTAAATGCACAGAATTTATTTTAGTTTCATATCTACTTGACTTTGATAACACTAAAATATTTCTTTTTAGAAACCATTTTAGTACAATTCTGAAAACTACCCTATTTTTAAGTAGTGGATAGAATGTTCGTATAATATCATTGTAACACTTCCCACAATAAAATTGTTTAAGATATTGTGTGTTGTTTTATGATGCAACTTTATGTCAAATGCAAATGCATATTAAATGCTGCTTATTATCGCTAAAAAATTTTTAAACACAAGTTTAACGAAAAAACGATGAAAATTAAACGAAATCAAAATTCCAATTTTATTGGGAGTCAACAAAATGCTAGATATCTCGAACAATCTGGCATGGATAGTAAAAAATGAAAAGCCCTACGTAAATTTCACGTTTTCACGAGATATTTTTTTTGATTAGGTGATTATATTAATACACATATATCAAATTTTAAAAAATAAAATGTTTTTTTTTTCTTTTGAGATTTACGAGAGCACCAAAACCTTTTTACCAGTCAAGAAAAATTTGAAAAAAAGAAAACCAGTACAAAACAGTTTAAAATATATGACGTAATGCGCATGTGTGAGTTTTAGAAAGTCTTAATTTCTTTTGAAATAATCACATTTCAGAATTATACTATTTCGTATAGATGCGTACTGAAAATTATACTTTTCTATGTTTTATTTGTAGCAATATTTAACTTTTTTTAAAAAATTCGGTTTTCATCAATGTCTTGGCACCGTCATCATAAAAGCAATTTTTCCCCAGCCCACACTTAATTTTATTTCCTGTATCCGTGCAGCTTAAATTTTGTTTTTATTTCGTGGAAAATAAATGATGAAAAACAAAATAAAATTACTTTTTAAAAATTTTAATCAATAGAAATTTATTAAATAAATTATAGATTAAAACATTAGTATCATTGAAAAGATTATTTTATTAACTTCAATACGAAGTAAAAATCGATTGTTTGCTGTGTTTGTATTTCGCTTAATTTCAGAAATTAAAGCGAAAACACACCAGGATATCACTTAATTTTGAAATAGCTAAAATTCTAATTAAAGATTTTTAAAAAATAGCCCAGATGTAAACATTTTCTTACCTTTAAGCTATCCATATGACAAATTTGGTGGGAGTAGGAAAAAAATTGCCTTGTTTTATTGCTTGTATTATTATACAAGCCACATTTGGCGACCAGATGGATTGCCTTGAGTAATGCGTTCTAAAAATCTTAATTAAATACTTAAATACCTTGCTCTCTTTATAACTTATCAGCCAGATATATTTAAATTTCAAACTTAGATAGTCACGTAATTCCTATTATTATTATAGAAGCCTCACGATTATTTGTTCACTGTACACTATATCTCTCTGATTTGCAATCAGATGTTATGGAATTATTTGGAAACTATCGCATTTAATACATATCCCATAACATTACGCTACGATTTCTATGCTGAACATCACACTTTCCTCGGTTTAATTTGGAATGAAAGTTAATTTAATCATTCCATTTGAATCTTGTCAAAGTAATTGCAAATCACTGGTAAACACTGAACGTGCTCTTGCACGCTAAATTCTACTTTCATTTTGTGAGAAATTAGTTTTTCGTAAATACAGTTAGAGTATTTTTTTTAAAAAATCATTAAAAATACTGACTTAATTTATAGGTTAAAATATTGTTATCAAGGAAAAAGAGTCATTTTTAAGAGGATTTAAAAAACAGTTCTGTGCTGTAATATTTTCTGAAATTATTAGAGAAAATTTCCAAATGTTAGCTTATTTTTAACTAATTAAAGTTTCAAAAAAAAACCCTCCGTCAAGGTATACTTTTTTATCCTCCATAGTAAATATATCAATACAAAGTGCAGTAGCTCTAGATCTTATGGTCTGGTTTGTAGTGTCCTAACACACTCACAGGCGCGCATTCATTCATATACGCAAATACATATTCATTTGATTGTCAGCTATAGATTAATTCCGGGTATTCATTGGCCTAAAATTACTATCTTCTTTAAGATAGTGGACAGAAAGATCGAAATATGCACGATTTCATAATAATATTCTTTTATTTTTATAAATCAGTCAGTTTTAATGATTGATTGATGTAGAAACTTTTATTTAAAATATTAATAAAAATATTTTGTAAAGTATGGTTCACAGAGCAAAGTATGAAGAAATCGATAGCAAATCTCATTATTAATCAATGCATTGTTAGACTCAGGCCACACTTCATTTAGACCAAGCTAACAGTACTAAACAATATGTATGCCTATTACTAATATTTTACTAATTGGCCATTAGGTTGGAATTCAAATGCATATCCTGTATAAATTAAATCAGGTTTACCATAAATAAATAAAAATTTTGAATTAATAACTTAGATACTGTAGAAAATTGTAGAATCCTTTGCTTTGCATTTATTTTTTTTTAGAAACTCATTTTATATTTATTTTATTTTATACAGTCACGTGCTGAAAGTTATATTTTTTAAAATTTATTTTCAATAATAATTGTTTTTCTTTTTAAATCTGAGCTTCCATCAATAAGGTGGCAACTCGATGCTAAAACTTAATCTTTTCCCCCTAAATATGCTCGTGCAGATTAAATTTTATTGTTTTGTCCGAAATATATTGTTGAAAAATATAGTTAAAATATTTCTTGAAAAATTCATTATAAATAGAAGATTAAATTATATATTCAAATACTAATATCATTAGAAAGCTCATTTTTTAATCTTTAAATTGAAGCAAAAGTGATGTTTATGCTATAATGATTTCGAAAGTTATGGCTCAAAAACATCAAAATGTTGCTTGGTTTTTAAATAATTCAAATTCTAATAAAAATTCAAAAAAGGGCTCCGAGATGCACATTCCTGACCTCCAAGATATGCATGTACCAAATTCGTTAGCTGTAGGTCCAACGGCCTGGCCTGTAGAGCGCCAACATACACACTCACATTGAGCTTTATAATAAGTATAGATTATAAATTAGTAACTTTTTTATAATGCAACCACCTGAGAAGATCAGCCGGTTCGCCAGTCTTAATATTCCTTAAAATGGTCAGTTGAATATTTTATGTGAGATCACTACCAATTGAATATGTGACTTGACATTGTCAATAGAATATGTGTAATCTAATTATCTGTCAAATCTAGTAAAATTTTACTATTAAATCAAAGTGGAGACGATTAAGCTGTGATTAATATAAAAAGGTTTTTTTACTGAATCCATCTTCTGTCAATATTGTCAATAATAATGACAGTATTGAAAACAGAGTCTATCAGCATTTAAATCTTATGTGTACTACAGAATAATTTTCATAACTTGTATATTATCTCAAGAATAATTCAATAACAATTTCTCAGATTCTCATCTTATATTGTATAATGATAGTCAAATATTCTTAAATTAATCAGTTTCAAAGATATCCTTAGTTGATTGAAGTTTATGTCTTTTTATTTAAAATACTAGTGTCTGAAAAATATTCTATTAAATATGATTTACAGAGCAGAGAATCTAGATAAAAGCTGAATTTTCTTCATTGATTAAAACAATGAAAGACTCACGTTATATTCTATGTAATTATTTGCTTTATTTAAATCCTCTTAATAGATGTATTTCCGTTATTAAGGCTTTTGGAACTAGCCGTTGGGCTATTAATTAATTTATACACACACACACACACACACACACACACACACACACACACACACACATATATATATATATATATATATATATATATATATAAGCTGAATTATAATTATTATAATGAATTATAATTAAAGCTGAATTATGTAATTAATAATACTGTGAAAGTCATAAAAACTTTTCTTTACATTTTCTTTTTAAAATATTATTCATATAAAAAAGCATATTTCATATTTATTTTATTTCATAGAGACACATGCTGTAAATTACATTTTTAAATTTTATTTTGTAATAATTATTTATTTATTTTTTAATTTTAGTTTTAGTCAACATGGCGGGAACATATTGATCAAATATTTTTTTTTCTCATTTCACTCGTAATGCTAGTGTGCACCTTAAGATTTGTTAAAAATTTTATTGTTTTAAATTTTTTATTGTTAAAAAGATAATTACATTATTTTATTTTTCAATATAAATTTATTGATAAAGATATTAGTGTTCCTAAAAAATTATTTTTTAATTTTTAATATGATATAAAAATCAATTTTTTCCTGCAATACTTTCGAAAAGTATGGCGGGAAAACACCAAAATGTCGTTTAAATTTTATTAATTCAAATTCTCATTAAAAATTAGGAAAAATTGCTCCGAGGTGCACCCCAAGGATTTCCAACCCCAAGGTACACATGTACCAAATTTGGTAGCTGTGTATCCAACGGTATGGCCTGTAGAGCTCCAAAACTCACACATTGAGCTTTATTAAAGTACTAGCCGCCTTTGGCGACCAGCTGGTTCGCCATAAGTAATGGGTTCTAAAATTTTCAATTAAATCACATATTCATTAGCCTTAAAATAACTCCGTGCATTGATTGGCCTGAAATTAATATTTTCTTTAAGATGATGGACTGAAAACTCTAAAAGAACGCATTTTCTAATAATATTCTTTAATTTTATAAATCAGTCCGTTGTAATGATTGATTTAGAAGACTGATTGATGTAGCAACTCTTATTTAAAATATTAATAAAAATATTTTGTAAAATATGACTCAAAGAGCAAAGTATGAAGAAATCTAAAAGTTATTATTCATAAATGCATTGTTTGACTGAATATACATAAAATGTAATTATTTACTTTTTTTAGATCAAATTATTAGTATTAAACAATATACATGCCTATTAATAATATTTTACAAATTGGCCATTGGAAAGGAATTCGAATGCATATCTTGTATAAATTCAATCCTGTATAAATAAAGATAATTTATTCAATTAATGATTTAAATATTGCAAACGATCATAGAATCGTTTGCTTTGCATTTATTTTTTGGAAAATGTAAAATTTTATATTTATTTTATTTTATCCAGTCACGTGCTAAAAGTCGCATTTATTCAGATTTAATTTGCGATGATAGTCTATTTTTTTCCCTTTGACATGCTCTTGCGGATTTTATAGAAACCTTAGCTTTGTATTTATTTTTTTAGAAACTATCACATTTTATAATGAAAAAAAAAATATTTAATTAATGATACAGATATTGCAAACGATAATAGAAATAGGCCATTAAGTTCCAATTTTATTCCAATGCATATCCTGTCGAAATTCGATCTAGTTTACCGTAAAGAAGATGTATTGAATTAATTATTTAGATAATGTAAAGGATCATAGAATAGAAAATATCACATTTTATATATCCAGTCACGTGCATGGTTAAAATATTTCTTTAAAAATTCATTAAAAATAGAAGCTTAAGATATAAATTAAAAAAACTGATACCATTAGAAAGCTAATTTTTTTATCTTTAAATTGATATAAAAACCATGATAGGGCAGTAATATGTTTGGATGTTCTAGCGGTAAAACGTCGAAATTTCGTTTAAATTTTATTTAATTCAAATTCTAAATAAAAATTCAAAAAAAGGGCTCCGAGGTACACATTCCCGACCTCCAAGGTATACATGTACTAAATTTGGTAACTGTAGGTCCAACAGTCTGGCCTGTAGAGC
>JAPMOQ010062477.1:3717-21588 GCA_026543055.1 Argiope trifasciata
TTAAATTTATATATATATATATATATATATATATATATAAATTTAATTGAAGTTTTTGAACATTTTATGCATACGAGTTAATGTTTTGAATGCAATAAAAATAATATTTTGATTATTTTAGGAAATATAAACATTTACAAAAAATAATTTTTAAAATGCGAGTGAGAAACGCATGGTTTTTATTCATAATTTGAAAATTAATTAAATAGTGACATTTAATTATTAATAAATAAGTTAATTAATAAAAAATACCCATAAGATTAAAAAAATATTGACATTATAGATTATAAAGTTTTCAAATTGCATATCAAATTTATCTTTTTATATTCATAGTTTTCACGTTTTCATTCACCTACATACAGGTATATATATTTAATTAATTGCTAAGATACATTTATTTTATTTGCTTACAATTTGATAGAAATCTACAAGTTTGTCAACAACATCAGATATCAAACTTTATCTATCTATTTTTAGTATATCGTGTTTATACAAAGACAGAGCAACAGAAAGATATAATTCCAAATATATATTTTTCTGGAGTAAAGATGTTTGAAATGAGAAGATTGGGTTGAATTTCGAACATCTTTTGATGATTATTCTATCTTCTTTTAGCATACTTGTGTACTAGAAAGTAAAAAATTGAATTCGTTGAACTACTCAAGTATTTTAGAAAGCCCAGCAACATTTATTATATTTCCAATGTAATATTTCCATATGGATTTTTCAGCACCATAACGTAATTCTTATTCATTTAACATACTAAGATAAGAAAAAATAAATTTTAATAAATTAAAATTTAGATTAATTTTTAATATGCAATTAAATATTATTAATTGATTAAAAATATTAATACATTTTACATTTTTGTGTAATTTATCATTCTATTTTTATTTATTAGCGAGCTTATTTATTGCAATAAATATATTGCAATTAGCAGTCATATTTATTGCGATAAAAAGAATTGCTTTAATTAAAATTTTTTATTCCTTATGCTTTAGTTAAATAGCAAATGAATCTAAATAAAAAAAAGTGTCGAAGTTGAGAAGACTTATAAGAATAGAATTTATAAATGAGTACTATGGCAGTTATTTAATAATCAATACAATAATGTCACTAAGAATTCTCCAAAACAATTAATATACATTCAACAGATCAATAAACCACATTGAGAAATGTAAACTACATACTGAATTATCGGATAAAAATTATATCTTTTGCAGCATCTTTCTGTCATCAAGTTATTCAAGAAAGCTGAATTTCTAAATCAGAATTATTTCTCTTTCTTCCAGAAATTATTTTAAAACATTTTTTCAATAGTTTAATTACCATGCTGAATTCGTTTTCATTCGTATTTTCCATTGTTAATATTATATTTAATAATACAATCGAGGATCATGCATCAACTCCTTGGAAAGAAAGTCAAAAGCACGCTTGTTTATGTTTAGGAAGTGAAACCAAGCCAACCATCGATTTCTGTAAATGTTGCCAAATTTTACAGATAAACTACACAGTATTTTAAGAAATTTTTTCCAGAAAAATATTTATTTAAATAGATTTAATTTGTTAGACAGTAATTCCAAATACACTCAAGAGTTTTCCAAGAGAGGGAAAATTATAAAAAAATTTTATAAATAAAAGGGGAAAAAGTCTTTGTTAGTTTCCTAAAGAAATCTAAATTACAGAATGGATTTTTTTAAAATTTGCCCTATCAATATTATGAAAAATAATAAAGATTTCGCAAGTTTTGTAATGATTAATTAGATAATTAATTAACTGAAAAATTAAAAGTTACGATTCCATCGCTTATGCCACATTACATTCGGCCAGTTATAAGACGGCTAGTAAGCGGCGCATGCGTAGAAAGGCTAAAAAATGCTGTTCGGTCGATTGCAATTGTCCCCACAGGACAACAAAATACCACTGTGGATTGTATTTTTTTTTTCTTACTTCTTGAAACAATGAAAAAATTTATCACTTATAATAGATGAATTTTTACATTTTTTAGCTCTTTGTTCTTTCTAATGGGGAGGGGGATTTTTTCATTTTATTTGCTATTTCTTTCCTGTAGTTTTCCAAATTTAGATGTGTTTATTTTTTTTAATTTTACCATGTGTCTTTGAGTAAATATCCACCATTTTAATACAATACACTGAAAAAGAAAATTTCATTGACGCCAAAGGGGCAATTTATAGCCAAGCATAGAGCATCAAAAAATATCTTTCATGATCTTTTAGTAAAATACAACAAGGAAATATTTTTTGATTTTTATTTCATAAAATTTCTCTAAAATTTGTAAAACTTTATCGCATTTATATATGCGATAATATATATAGTTTTTTTATTGCAATACTAATTTCCATTAGAAAAAAGTGTGGAGAATTTTGAAAGAACCTATAGACTAATAGTTATAGCTAAATGTAATGACAATGTCTGTCGATATTAAACTTTCTCAAATTAGTATAAAAACATAATATAAATATTTAACTCTTAATTTTTTCATTTTATTTGTAATAATTTTAATTTTATTTTATCTGTAATGAAAATTAAAATATTTCACTCTTAATTTTTTTTTCATTTTATATACAGGAAAGAAGATTTATCGTTTTCTGTTATTTTTGTTTCAGTTTAATATAATATGTTTTATTGGTTTGTTGTAACATACTTAAAAAATGCTTTCGTAGCTTTGTATATTAACAATTTCAGTCACAGTGATAATTTGAATACAAATGCAATAAAAATTTTAAAGAAATGCCAAAAATTCTTGAATTTCTTAAAAAGTGATTATATGATAATAGCATTGATTATAATAATTAGTCATTATAAAAACATATAACTAAAATAATTTTCTCTGATATATAATACAAGTTTCACTTACTTCTTCATTATTTCTTTCCTACGGATAATAAGTCTGTAGATAGGTGAGTTATATATTCTATATTGAGCATTAGTTATAAGAAAACATGCAATTATGCTAACTCGCTAGTAATAAATGCACTTAAAATTTTTACGCACATGCTTGTCTTTGAATCTTTCAGCACGACTTTACGTAATAATTGATGCGTGATAACAGGACTTTAACAGGAAAAAAATCAATATAGATGCATTAAAAAAGAAATATAGTTATTCGAAATTTCTTAAGTCATTTTTAGTGGCATGAATCACGTTGTAAAACACGAGGGAAACGAATATTCTTCCAGAAAAGGAAAATTGAGCACTTCTAAAAAAATAAAGAGGAAATGTTTTGCTCTTTACACAAAAAGAACCATGCAGCTTTTTCAATCAATAATTAATCTAGAAGAATCAGAAAGTATTAATTATATTATGCAGAAATCTTTTGATGTGCGATGCATGCTTAAAGTATCCGACTACGTTCGAAGGAAAATTTTTGAAAAATTGGATTCTTTAAAAACTATTTAAAATTATGGTTTTAAAATGTATTGTCAATTATAATACAAAATATAATAAATACAAAAAAAATCTTTTAAATTTGTAGTAAATGCTAATGAAATTTAACTAAAACGATGAACACTCTACACAAAATGGTAATGCAGCAATCCTATTTTCTTTGTACACAAGCTATAGTATATAAAAATGAATGGAATGAACCAAAATCTAAGAAAAGTTTTAAGATGCAAAAAAGTTACGGGTAAAGATATACATATATAAGCATTTTTTTCCATAAATTCACACCTTAATTTTTCTAAAAATATCTATAAATAAAAAAAAGTAGTTCACCAACAATAAAAGTTTTAGTTCATTTCATTGCCCATTGTACTCAAAACACATTCTGAAATTTTTTTGTAAATACCTCTTTTAGTTTTTGAGATACCATGTTAACAGCGGAGAATTTTTATGAAAATGAAAGTTTTGAGAAAATGGAAGTGAAAGACATATTTCAGCTGAAAAATATGTGACCCTGGATGATAGATCAGACCTTCCTTTTCCTAGAAAAGATGATCTATTTTGGAAAAAAGAAAGTCTGAACTATAAGAAATAACGAACAAACAAACAAAATCGCCAATGTGTTCGCTAACCAGAGTTTTTAACATAGTCGGACACCTTAAATTTTATGTGAACTATTTGAATAAAATCGGCAGAGATTCTTCCCTGCCTTAAAGAACTTCGGTATTCATATATATATATACTCCTATGTGCTTTATAATTAATAAATTCAAGTATACATTTTAATCGTCTTTTGTAATCTACTAACCTTTATCAAGGCTGTATCGTATATCTATATCTAATACTATAATACGAGGAATGGTTGTCAAGTCGAAAATCGCCCCAGAATTAATAAACTCCGGTAAACTTGGGGGTCTGGGGTTTTTGGCCACGAGGAATCGATTGGTGCCGGTTTTGAAGCGCTACGGTCCAGCAATTCGGAGTTACAGATAGGATATTTTCAAACTTTATTAGTTCGCCATAATGGCTACTTCAATTTTCAAGCGGTAACGTGCTGCCATCAATAGCCAATATAGCGAACTAATAAAGTTGTATGTTTATGCTGTTATAGGTTTATAATATGTTTCTTATGTATGTATATATGTTTGGTTTTTCTAAATAAATTTGTCAAAAATATTGAATTTCAACACACTTCAATCTTTACCTTTACTTTACCTTTGTATAGAATAGTTCCCTTTCCAAACTCTAACTTTGTTTAGAATAGTTTACAATGGTGCACTTTAACCAGTTATCTTTTCACCAATGGTTTCACAAATTTTCTTATGGCATGTATTGTTTTGATAAATCACAATTGAAAATTTAAATCTTCGAGTTAGCTTCGATACCTGTTTTCTCCGAGCGGTGCTCGGTCACCCGCTGGTCTAATACTATAATACGAGGAATGGTTGCCAAGTCGAAAATCGCCCCAGAATTAATAAACTCCGGTAAACTTGGGGGTCTGGGGTTTTTGGCCACGAGGAATCGATTGGCGCCAGTTTTGAAGCGCTACGGTCCAGAAGTTCGGAGTTACAGATAGGATATTTTCAAACTGTATTAGTTCGCCATAATGGCTACTTAAATTTTCAAGCGGTAACGTGCTGCCATCTATAGCCAATATGGCGAACTAATAAAGTTTTATGTTTATGCTATTATAGGTTTATAATATGTTTCGTATGTATATATATGTTTGGTTTTTCTAAATAAATTTGTCAAAAATATTGAACTTCAACACACTTCAATCTTTACCTTTACTTTACCTTTGTATAGAATAGTTCCCTTTCCCAACTCTAACTTTGTTTAGAATAGTTTACAATGGTGCACTTTAACCGGTTATCTTTTCACCAATGGTTTCACAAATTTTCTTATGGCATGTATTGTTTTGATAAATCACAATCGAAAATTTAAATCTTCGAGTAAGCTTCGATACCTGTTTTCTCCGAGCAGAGCTCGGTCACCCGCTGGTAATTGGTAAAAGTAAAGTTTAAGGTACGAACCTGCGCCAAACTGCGCCAAAATATCGCTAAATTCTACAAAATTCGCCTATTGTCCTCCATCTTGCACCAAAATGGTGCTATTAAACCTATGTGGTCCAAAAAAAATTTAATTTATAAAAATTAAGGAAGAAAAAATTAGTCTTTAAAACTGATAATGGTCTTAAAAAGAGTAGAAATTAATACATTTTCCTTCCTGGACAGACCACTTTTCGTTTTCCATAAGATAGCCACCGGGCAAGCAGGGGTTACCATATTTGGCAATATATCGCCAAGAAAAATTCAAATTTGACGCCCTACCTTAAACTTTATTTTAGCCTCTTTAATTTAGTTCACCAGACCACATTCTAAGTTTCTTTAATCTCATTTGTTATTGTTTAATTAGACAGTTTTATGCCAAGAAATACATAGAAGATCAGAAGTTTGGTCCTTTGGTTTATGTTAAAAATTAGATACTTTACTATAATTAATATTCGTGCTATAAATAAATTTATGAATGAAATTTTGACTTTGTAGCTGTTTCCATTTCTTAATTATCGCGTTTTCCTACAGATAGACAAATAGACTAACTTCCTGAAATGGATTTACTTCAAGAATTTGAAACCCTGAGTTTGAAAAATTGTCTGTCTCTGGCAAACCTGAATCAGAATCGCTTTCAGTTTGAAGCTTGAAATTTCTTAATTGGTTTTTGCACCAAGTGACCAAATTTTGAATAAATTCTATTCTGAGGAAATCCGATTGTTTGAATGAAAATTACCACAATAACTACAAAGCGAAAAGAATTAAATCGATAATATTCAGTGTAGTTATTATTTAATTTTGCAGAAACCTGTCAAACTTCAAACCGAATTCAACTACGGATTGATTGTCTGTCGAACAATATTTTCAAAAGCATATAAACGTGATAACTCAAAAACAGTCACTACGTCCAGGAAACACCCGGCTGATCGACAAAGGCGGCTGTAACATAATAGTTTCATTTAATTAATGAAGAATTAAATCAAGAGCAGTTGCAA
This sequence comes from Argiope trifasciata, assembly GCA_026543055.1. NCBI lineage: Eukaryota > Metazoa > Arthropoda > Arachnida > Araneae > Araneidae > Argiope > Argiope trifasciata. The sequence continues at coordinate 10,169 of JAPMOQ010062477.1, forward strand.
AAACGCTGAATAAAGCAGACTGCTACAGCTTTCGTACATCGATACGTTTAAGGTATTCGATTACGTTGAAAACTCTGGTTATCGACCATATTGACGAATTCTTCTATATTATTATTTCTTGTAGTTCAGATACTCCTCTTTTCAAAACAGTTTATCTTTTCTAGGAAAAGGAAAGCCTGACCTATCATCCAGGCTCACATATTCTTCAGCTCAAATTTATCTTCAATTTTATCAAAAGTTAAATTTTTACAAAAATTCTTCACCATTAACAGGATATCTCAAAAACTAATAGCAATTTTACGTAAAAATTCCAGCGTGTATTTTAAATAATCTGGTAATGAAATGAGTCAAAAGTTTTATTGTTGGTGAAATACTTTTTCATTTATAGGCGTTTTTACAAAAAATAAATAGCGGATTATGGGAAAAATTCACATATACGTATATTTTTACCCATAACTTCTTTGCATCTCTATATTTTTATTACATTTTGGTTCATTTCATTCATCATTATATTCTATAATTTGTGTACAAAGAAAAATAGGATTGCTGAATTATCATTTTGTATAGTTAACTGTTTTGATTACATTCCAATAGAATTTAATACAAATAATCGTATTTATCAAAATATAATTTCAAACAATGCTGTATTTATAGTATTTTGTATTATCTAAACACCATAGTTTATATATCTAAACACCATCTATACTTATAATAAAGCTCAATGTGTGTGTGTGTGTGTTGGCGCTCTACAGGCCAGACAGTTGGACCTACAGCTACCAAATTTGGTACATGTATACCTTGGAGGTTGGGAATGAGCACCTCGGAGCTCTTTTTTGACTTTTTAATTAGAATTTGAATGAATTAAAATTTGAGCGAAATTTCGACGTTTTTCCACTATAACTTCCGAAAATATGATCGCATAAACATGATTTTTACATCTATTTAAAGATTAAAAAATTAGCCTTCTAATGGTATCAGTGTTTTAATGTATAACTTACGCTTTTATTTTTAACGAATTTTTAAAGAAATATTTTAACCATGTTTTTTTTATCCCGTGACTGGATAAAATAAAAGAATGCCGGAAGTTCGAATAAAAAAACTATCATCGCAAAATAAATCTAAAGAAATGATACTTTTAGCACCTGACTGGATAAAATAAAAAAACAAAAAATGTGATATTTTCGAAAAAAATAAATGCAACGCAAAGGTTTCTATGATTGTTTGCAATATCTATATCATTAATTTCATAAATTATCTTTATTTACAATAAACCTGATTGAATTTAGACAGGATATGCATTGAAGTCCCGACTCAATGGCATATTTATGTAATCGTTTGCAATATCTGTATCATTAATTCAATACTTTTTTTCTCCTTCTCGCTTTCTTTAAAAAAACATATTTAATATTTTGGCAACATCACCGAAAAATACATTTTTTATATTTTGGAAGCATAACCGATACTTAAAACTGACCGATTTATAAAATTAAAGAATATTATTAGGAAAAGGTGTACTTTTAGAACTTTCCGTCCATCATCTTAAAGAAAATATTAATTTCAGGCCAATCAATGCCCGGAATTACTTCAAGGCTAATGAATATGTGATTTCATTGAAAATTTTAGAACGCTTTACTCATGGCGAACCAGCTGGTCGCCAAAGGCTGTTAGTAATTTATATATCTCAACACCATAGTTTATATATCTAAACACCATAGTTTATATATCTAAACACCATAGTTTAAAATAGTTTTATAAAAAAATCCAGTTTTTCAAAATTTTTCCTTTGAACGTAGTCGGATACAGTAAAAGCTCCTTATTCGCGCTTCCTTCATTAGCGTTTTCACTATTCGCGGATTAAAAAAATGCGACCCAATTCCTGTATTCGCGGCTAAAAATTTCTTTATTCGCTGATCCAATAAGTACATACATAATAATAAAAGGATTCCAACCCAGTATCCTTTGCAAATGCCGTCAAATAGACTAATAAAAAAAGTAAAATAGATTTTATTACAACTTTGCCTAAAGTATGTTGTTAAATGATATCGCCGAGGACTTTGACAGAAGCCACCTTCGCCGCGATAGGTGTTTTTGAGAATGTAAACAAACAGAATGAAAGCAACCTTATTACTCAACAATCCATGATTAATAGATGCGGTAAATAGATCTGAAAATATTTTTTATACTTTAGATTATTGTATTACTAGCCGCCTTTGGCGACCAGCTGGTTCGCCATGAGTAATGCGTTCTAAAATTTTCAATTAAATCATATATTCATTAGCCAAAATTTAAGAAATAGTTAAAGGTAAAAGATTTAGTTATTAGTAGTTAAAGAGTCGGTAACTTTATTCGGAAAAACTTTTTGAGTTTAATGCTCTAATAATTTATCGATTATGCTTCCAAAATATTAAAAATGTTTTTTTCGGTGATATTGCCAAAATGTTAAATATGTTTTTTAAAGAAAGCGAAAAAGGGAAAAAATTATTGAATCAATGATACAGATATTACAAACGATTATAGAAATATGCCATTAAGTCGGGATTTCAATGCATATCCTGTCTAAATTCAATCAGGTTTACTGTAAATAAAGATGATTTATGAAATTAATGATATAAATATTGCAAACAATCATAGAAACCTTTGCGTTGCATTTATTTTTTTCGAAAATATCACATTTTTTGTTTCTTTTATTTTATCCAGTCAGGTGCTAAAAGTATCATTTCTTTAGATTTATTTTGCGATGATAGTTTTTTTATTCGAACTTCCGGCATTCTTTTATTTTATCCAGTCACGGGATAAAAAAAACATGGTTAAAATATTTCTTTACAAATTCTTTAAAAATAGGAGCTTACGTTATAAATTAAAAAATCTGATACCGTTAGAAAGCTAATTTTTTAATCTTTAAATGGATATAAAAATCATGTTTGTGCAATAATATTTTCGGAAGTTATAGCGGAAAAACGTCGAAATTTCGCTTAAATTTTAATTAATTCAAATACTAATTAAAAATTCGAAAAAGGGGCTCCGAGGTGCACATTCTGAGCCTCCAAGGTATACATTTACCAAATTTGGTAACTGTAGGTTCAACGGTCTGACCTGTAGAGCGCCAACACACACACACGCACGCGCACACACACACGCACACGCACACACACACACAGACACACACACACACATTGAGCTTAATTATAAGTATAGATATAGATGAATAAAGAATATTTGTAGAATTGCCGACTAAGAAATAAGGCAGAACTAACGATTAAGAAATGAAAATCGACTCACCTCATTCCGAAGATTCGTTTGAATCTGACGCAAAGAAGGCAGATCTCAAAAACTATTTTAACCATTTTAATGTAACGTTTAAAGACTGGAGCGAATTATACGAATACAGAATGGAGGACTCAATTGAATACAAGAAATAACCCACCGGAAACAGGAGTAAGAAAAATGAATAGGCAGGAAATAATTGCCCAAGCCTTAAGATAATGAATCAAAATGTTCAAAAACTTCAATTAAATTGATTATATACGTATATCTATATTAATTTTGTCACCTAGGAAGGTATCTCCTATAGACCCATATAAATGACCATTCCGTATTCACGGTTTCTGTATTCGCGACATATTTATGGAACATATACCCCGAGAATAAAGAGTTCTTACTGTAATTTAAATTTCATTGCTGCCATTCCGGAATAAGTAAACAAAGATATTTATATGCCACATATTTTAGCATTTTATGTACAAAGGTTTGCTACTTACTTATAATATTTCCCAGTTTTAATGGTTGGTAGTTGCATCTCCGACATAATAACAAGAAACTTGAGAAATTGAACATTCAATGCGCCTCAGAGAATTAATGCAGTTCTGGACAGGGAAAATTATTTCTCTGCTCACAGTTATGTGCGTGATATTAAGCTTTTCTAGTAACGGATCAGTTAAAGCAAGGCGGAATATTTGAAATTCTGATAATATACGTTGTATGTAATCATAATACAGCTGTGTGTGATCAAGTATTCTCGAATGTGTAAGTATTGTAAGAAGGGTATCAATTTAGTATATATATCGAAAGAGTTCTTCCTGAACAAGTTTTATAAACACGTAAGGTATCCGACTACGTTTGAAGAATAAATTTTGAAAATTTGGATTTTTTTAGAAACAATTTATTGTTTTCAGATGTATTGTTAATAATAAAAACTACAAATAAAAAAATCAATAATTTGAAAATATATTTTGAGAAATGGGAACATTTGCAGTAAATTTTAATGAAATTTAACCAAAACGGTTAACACTTTACACGAAATAGTAATACAACAATAATGTTTTTCTTTGCTCATAAGTTATAGGATATGAAAATGAATGAAATGAACAAAAATCTAAAAAACATTTTGAGATGCAAAGAAGTTATGGGGAAAAATATAAGTATATATGCATTTTTTTCCATAAATTTACAGCTTAATTTTTCTAATAACGTCTAAAAATGAAAGAGCAGTTCACCAACCATAAAAATTTTGGTTCATTTCATTGGACATATATTTAAAACTAGCCGCCTTTGGCGACCAGCTGGTTCGCCATGAGTAAAGCGTTCTAAAATTTTCAATTAAATCACATATTCATTAGCCTTGAAGTAATTCCGGGCATTGATTGACCTGAAATTAGCATTTTCTTTAAGATGATGGACGGAAAGTTCTAAAAGTACACATTTTCCTAATAATATTCTTTAATTTTATAAATCAGTCAGTTTGAACCATCGGTTATGCTTCCAAAATATTAAAAATGTTTTTTTCGGTGATGTTGCCAAAATATTAAATATGTTTTTTTTAAAGAAAGCGAGAAGGAGGAAAAAAAAGTATTAAATTAATGATACAGATATTGCAAACGATTACATAAATATGCCATTAAGTAGGGATTTCAATGCATATCCTGTCTAAATTCAATCAGGTTTATTGTAAATAAAGATAATTTATGAAATTAATGATATAGATATTGCAAACAATCATAGAAACCTTTGCGTTGCATTTATTTTTTTCGAAAATATCACATTTTTTGTTTTTTTATTTTATCCAGTCAGGTGCTAAAAGTATCATTTCTTTAGATTTATTTTGCAATGACAGTTTCTTTTATTCGAACTTCCGGCATTCTTTTATTTAATCCAGTCACGGGATAAAAAAAACATGGTTAAAATATTTCTTTAAAAATTCATTAAAAATAGAAGTTAACATTATAAATTAAAAAAACTGATACCATTAGAAAGCTAATTTTTTTATCTTTAAATTGATATAAAATTCATGTTTGTGCAATAATGTTTTCGGAAGTTATAGCGGAAAAACGTCGAAATTTCGCTTAAATTTTAATTAATTCAAATTCTAATTAAAAATTCGAAAAAAGGGCTCCGAGGTGCACATTCCGGACCTCCAAGGTATACATATACCAAATTTGGTAGCTGTAGGTCCAACGGTCTGGCCTATAGAGGGCCAACACACACACACACACATTGAGCTTTATTATAAGTATAGATACACGCTGAACGGTAGTTAACGGTAGATAATCTTAATAAAAATTAAAGTTTTGAGAAAACTGAAGTTAAAGTGAAATTTTAGCTGAAAAAATATTTGACATTGCATGATAGATCAGGGCTTCCTTTTCTTAGAAAAGCTAAACTGTTTTGGAAAGAGTAAAGTCTGAACCGCGAGAAATAACAATAAAGTCTCCAATGTGGTCAATAACTAGTGTTTTTAACGTAGTCGGATACCTTAAAAACACCGATTACTGACCACGTTGGCGAATTTTATCTATTGTTATTTTTTTTTAATTCAGGCTTTTTTTTCTTACCAAAACAGTTTATCTATCCTAGGATAATAAAGGCCTGACCTGTCATCCAAGGTCACATATTTTTGAGCTAAAATTTTCCTTTAATTTCAATTTTATAAAAACTTTAATTTTCATAAAAATTATCCACCGTTAAAAAGGTTATTTCAAAAACTAATAGAGGTAAAAATCACATAAAAATTTCAGCTTGTGTTTTATTGGGTTGTTCGGAAAGTCATTTCGTTTTTTTTTTGTCAAAATGAAAAGAAATTTTCGTTTAATGAATAAATTATTTATTAAATTATAAAATTGCCATTCTGGTCTAATACCTTTTGCCATATTTTTGGTAGTAACATGATTACACGCTCATAAAAGTTTTGGTCTTTGCTGTAAAAAAAAACTGATCAAGGTGGTTTTTGGCCTCCTCATTTGAAGGAAAAATTTTGCAAATCAGTTCTGGTACTGATGTACTGTTAACACATCTTCTCCACACATATTGGCTAATTTATTTCTGGCTTGAACAGCATTTTTACCTTTTATAGCAAAAAAGAAAAAAAATGACGAAAATGCTGTTTATTGCTCTCCATATTTAAAAGGGCACCATCCAAAAACTACTGCGAAGAATCAGCTGCACTTTTTCACACTCAAGCCTTGCTATATCAGCTCTTAAAACATAAAATGATTTTGCGGTTTAAGTATGAAATTGGGTGCGAAAAATACAATTAAATCCTCTGTCGGGAAAAAACGAAATTACTTTCCGAACAACCTAATAAATGATTTGGGCAGTGAAATGATCTAAAAATTTTATTGTTAGTGAAATACTTTCTTATTCATAGATGGTTTTAGAAAAATTAATTTGCAAATTTATGGAAAAAATGCATATATGCCTGTATTTTTATCCATAACTTCTTTGCATCTCAACATTTTTCTTAGATTTTGGTACATGTCATTTATCATTATATTCTGCAACTTGTGAGCAAAGAAAAATAGGATTGCTGCATTACAATTTTGTGTAGAGTGTTAACCGTTATGGTTAAATTTCATTAAAACTTACAGCAAATTTTATTTTTCATTAAAATTTACAGCAGTTTCTCAAAATATATTATATTTTCAAATAGTTTTGTTGTATTTATAGTATTTTGTATTATAATTGACAATACTTCTAAAAACTCTAATTTTAAATAGTTTTTTTTTAAATCCAATTTTTAATTTTTTTCTTCGAATGTAGTCGGATACCTTAAATTAATATATTATTTAACCATTTTTACTTTCTTGTATGCATAGTATAAAGTATAGTTATCGTCAAAATATCAAAACTCTAGATTTTAACTAACCCTCAATTTTTGGGACCCCCGGAGTTCGATAACACATTTTTGGAAAATGTCCGTCTGTCTGCCTGTGACAAAAACAACTAAAGAAGTTTTGATACAGATAAATGAAATTTATTATGAATTCTTTGCACAAAGTTTGTAGATTTCTATCAAAAGTTGAACAAAATTCGTTAAGAGGAAGTCTATCTGTTCGGTTATTCGAATATAAGGGAACACAATAGCTATAAAACAAAGAGAACTAGATAGTTAAAATTCTATACACAGAATCAATATCTAAAGTCTATCTTTCAGATTTTGAGCGAATTTAACAAGGAATCGACTGTCTGTCAGTCTGTTCTTTCAGAAATATGAAAGCATGTTAATTGAAAGGCACATTGACTTAAATAAATAACATTTGGTATGGAATTTTGCGAATACAATTTTAGTTCTGTTTCAAACTTTTGTTTTAATACATTGCAATAAACACGTCTAAAATACAAATTAGATTTTGGGATACTATTAATAGTAAGTACGTCGCGGATTAAACGCCAACTAATTCACCAAGGATCACATGATAGATTCACTTAAAGCGCTAATTTCATGCCAAAATTTAATATTAAATTTAGTAAAAAGGTTATTATTTTATAACTGTTATAAACTTTATAAAGCCTTCTCTGGTATCACGCCTTCATTAAAAATTATGCTGGAAAACTTGGAGTAGACTACTCCAACAACAAAGATAAAAAGAAATTTTTATTTTTGTTGACGTATTTACCTAAAGTGTAAAAAGCTGTAAAACTAAATTAGCCATCTTATTTAACCTTTTATTTGTTGCATATTATCAATAAAAACCCATTAAAGTAATGTGATTCGCCAGTTTATATCCTGGATAAAACGCTCATGGTATACATACGATAATAATACCACTAATAAGGCCGGGAACACTTGGTTGGTAGGGCTTTGGACTCATGTTCGGCCGACGATTCCTCGTGTGTAGTGTTGAAGTCTGTCGTGAATAATTACACTGGAGGTACTGGTTCAGAAGTGATCGTTCTCTGATTCAAGTATAAATTATGATATGTGGATGAGTGAATGTAAATGTATGAATGAAGTCCGCCCCTTAAAAAGGGTTGTGACACGTGAATGACGTACTCTTGGCCCTAGATGGCGTTACTGAAAAAGATTTTTTTTTCGGTAAAAACCAAGAGATGCACCTTATCGACTTAAATCGCGGTTTTCATAACAGCTGGATTGTCCAATAACAAGTGCCATAAAAAAAACATGTATACCAGAAACGGTTTTTTCAACTGAATGAAACTAGCTATGACACAAATCTGCTGCTTTAGAAAAGTGTTTTATAATTTTCAAAAAGAAATTATTATCTAATTCACATTGTTTTTGAATTACGACGTTTTCATACATTGATCTGTTAAGACCAAAAGACGGTCAACCAACTGACTGATTTGATTCAAAATTTGATACTAATATGCTAAAATGCTAAAATTATCTAACAAATGATATAAATATATCTTATTTTAGCTTTTGTCATTGTATTGACTGGCAGTCAAGCAGACAGATAGGTATACAAATTTACTTCGTGCTTCAAAAGTGATTTCAAAAATCAAAAGTGAAAACCTTGAACGCCAACGCCATATATGACGTTCTCTAACATAACTCTTTCATTCACAGAAATTTACTGTGAAAGAATTTCGCTTAAAATGTGACGCCAAACTGGAAATTTGGATCGCATTCCAAATTATTTATCTAATTCAGAATATTTTTTTAACTATGCGTTCTTAGATAGACAGCATAGTTCCAAAAATATGTTTTTCGAATTCAGGGATGATTGTAATATGATTTGCCAAAACCTCGAGTTCAGACGATTACAATACTTTTTCTTTATATACTTCTCACAAGAAAGGAAAGAAAACGCTTGGTATTATTGAGAAAAATTATCACATTAACGACTGAAATGAAAATTTGAATATGGAATCTATTAAAAACGAACAATTTACGACGTTTTCTTGCATTAAAACAGTCTCAGAATCTTTTTTCTTATAAATCTCTCAATTTTGAATAGAATTTTTCAAAAATTTATAGTTCGAAATTTCTCATTTTGTAGATACTTAAAAAAAAAGAAACTTGATATAACAATTTGATATAGATGAAAATATAAATATAAAAAATAAATATAGTAGATATAAAAAAATATAAATATAGTACTGTATTCAAATGTAGTCTATGCATTTTTAAAGAGAAACCTTATTTTTACATTATCAGGTTATGCGCAGTGAAAAGTGATTGATTATTTTTTGATTGATTATATCTTACGAGCTAAAGTCAGAATTTTTCCACTAGAAGCTCCTAACATCCGTACAGTAAAGTTTAATTGCTTTTAAACCAATAATCCTCGAAACGGCAACGGAAACAACGAGTTGTGGTGACATCTTAATAAGCCAATTACAGCCACTATACTCTAGCGGTATTCGGTTTTGCCGAATGGATAAGTTTCTGGACCTCAAACCCAAACATCGCTGGTTCGGTCCTAGGTGGAATTCAACCTACACGTTGGCACAATTCCAGCCAAACTCCATCGCCACAGAGTTCTGAATGTAACGCCAATTTTTGTAAATGCATGCCACCGATTCTCTCAGTTTTGTTGAGAATCTTTTGTTTCCAGAAGTTGAATGCTTCATTCTTGCATTTTTGGTTTAAAAAGTTTCATTTCTATATTTTTGGCAGTTAAATAACGCCATTTTTGAAGAGATTGAACCATATTGACAATCAATTTCGAATTTCAATTGAAATCAACTTAATATGTCGCCAATATCGTAATGCCAAAAAATCAAGAGGAATAATTTCAGTAGCAACCCTTCAGCTGGTCCTTTATTTGTTATTGAGTTACAGTCCTACTACCTATAGTCATAAAGAGGAATAATAATAAAAAAGTAAATAATAAATGGTTTTAATCTAAATATTGTTACGAACCTGTGGTTTTGCTTTCCCGCGCAAATACTGTCAATGTAAGGAAGACAGATTGACAGTAATGTGTATTGAATAATGAATGGGTGTGACGTCAGAGGTCCCAAGGCTTGGCGACAAACTTGGCGACCATTTGGAGACAAAATGGAAAGTACCCGAAACATCGAGAATTTTCCCGATCCGTCCACTAGGAGCCGAGATCCTGCTAGAACGCTCCTGATTGGTCCAGAAAATGTTAGCCCCGCCTACCACCGGTATATATAAGGAAGAAGGCTAAGTCAGTAAATGAATCGAGTCGGATAAAGTCCAAGCGAAGCAGCGGAGAAAAGGGAAAGGAGATCTGAAGAAGAATCAAGTGGAGTCAAGCCGAAGTGCGGCAGTGGAGAGAAGCCGAATCTGAACGGCCTGGTGTTCAACGAAGAGAAGAAGTAACGCTGTGGAATTTATCGAGAAGACCTAAGAGAGAGAGGTCTTGAACTGAGGAGTCCTGAACGGAGGACTATTGTGTGACGTATTCTGACGAAGCCTGTGTCGTTGTCGGGAACGGAGCTGTCCCGAACTAAGAAGTATTCCCGTTGTGCGAAGTAGTGAGTCGACAGAAAAGGCAAGAAGAGACAAAGGAATAGATCAGCCTGTTCTGGAGAGACCCAGGAGGTGTAAAGTGAATCCCATAAAGATTCCCTCTCCGGCTGAACCCTGTCTGGCCGCTCTGTGGACATTGTCACAACAGAATTTTTGCCTGTGGACTACTATCTTCAGTGTGCTGTCCTGTGTGTACGTCTCGACTGTAAATAGCTATCACCTGTACATATTTGTGTTGTGAATATTTGTCGCCTGTGTGCTGTCCTGTCCTCATCCGGTTAATAAACGTCTGTGTTGTGTCTTCTACTAAAGGACTGATCATTCTGTGCCATCATCATCGCTAACACCATACACAACCACTATATACGAGGTAAAAAGAACCCGACGGATTTTTAGGGATAGAGGAAATCCGTAACAATATTATATTAAAATGTTTATCCAGTTGCTTCTAAATGAAACCTTTTGGAATAAAAAGAATATCATTCTATTTTTTTAACGAATTTCAAAGATTATTTTCTTTTATTAAAATGGAATTTTTTAAATTTATTACTACAGTAAAAAATCGTCTGGTCTTCAGCATTTTGAATTTTCCCCCCTCATTTTAATGCTGTCTTCAACAGAGTTCCCCAAAAATTTTCCGCTTCTCTTTTACTGATATTACAGTTTCCATGACATTTCAGTATGAAAAGGATTACTGAGATACAGTATAAAGAAATATAGATGACATTTTTTTTTTCTGTAA
>JAPMOQ010062483.1:0-19863 GCA_026543055.1 Argiope trifasciata
GAAATAAATGAAAACAGTAATCAGCACTGTTTTCTGGAAATAAATGATAACAGTAATCAGCATTGTGTTCTGGAAATAAATGAAAACAATAATTATGATTAATTTTTCTGAAAACAAAACTGAACTATTTTTCAATTAATAAAATGCCAAGAGTCTAATTCAAGGAACTTACGGGCAATTAATTTTACGAATAAAGTCTTTGTAAAAGAAAGCACAGAGTAAAAGTAAATTTAAATTCATTTTAAATTCCATTTAAAGTTATATTAATTCGATTTTCCTAATTCGTACTGAATAATTTTTATTTAATTTATATGTAGTTTTCTCAATTCATATATGATTTATGATTTTTTATTTGATGATTTCCATAAACTAATTATATTATTCCTTTATTTTATTAATCTAGAATATCGTTATGTTTTTATCAGCTGCTATTTTACATATTTTTTCATAAATTAAGAGTGTAAAATTATATTTAGTCTTTTTAAATATAAATACATGTAATCTTTAATATAATTTAATTTAAAAAGAGAAATATTATCAAAATTTTTAATGAAGTTTTGATCACAAATAATTGACTAAAGAATTTTGGAGAATACATAGCAAGTATCTATTATTAAAAGATAAACAAGCATTTTTAATTGATGGTTGAATTTTCTGTTTAATTAAAAAATATTAAGATATTATAAATGATAATTCACAATTAAATTTTTTTTTCAATTACTAGTAAATATAACACATCTATGAGACAAATTTCATTGACAAGGACATAACTCTTTTTTTAATTCCTATATATATCTGAGAGTGTGTGTAATAAAATATAGAATAACATTTTTCTTTGTTGACCTAAGTAGGAATTGACTGTAACATTTTTTATTAGTTGTTTATATGAAAACTAATATAAAAAATACCATAAATTAATACTAAGAATCATTAAGAAGCATCAAATTTTTACTCACGTAGTTGAATCTTTCGTTCCATGGTTTTGTTCGGCGTAACTCTAACTAAATTAAGAAAATTGAAAAAGAAACATTCAAAAAATGCATATTAAATATATTTGTTGAAAAATCCATTAGCAAACAAAATCATTTTTATATGCTTGAGAACAAAAATTAAAAATGCATGTGTTCATTAAAAAACTAAATCAAGATACACACATTAGAAAGCGTTAACATAAAATTAACTTCTTTTTTTTACAATTTACCATAAAATATTGGGTACTTTTCCATTATACCGGTGCAAATCTCGCCAAGCAGACTTTTTGGCGCAGGTTATAAAATGGCTGCGACTTTCTTTGAAAATATGGCGGCAAAAGGTTTTCGGCGGCGAAATTCCGTTTGGTGTTGCTTGCATCATTATTGGCGACTTTTCGCCTGAGCCGGTATAATGGAAAAGTACCAAATATTGTAATATCCATTTATGTCTGTACAACGTTCGGTATATTACAAAACATTAAATTTACATTCATTATTTTTGAATTTCTTTCAATAACATAAAATTTTGTGATATCAATGACTTGATATATATTACAGTAAAAATAGCACTTGAATTAAAAAGAGTAGAAATTAAAGTTCTTGTTTTTCAGGGGCCTTGATTTTACTTGTTGGTTTTCAGAAGAGTATGCCAAAAATGCTGTGATAATAAGATTTTTTTTCATACTAAAACGCCAAGCTCCATTACATTCAAGATACCGATATTTCGCCACGATAATGGATTACCGGCAATATCAAGGTCTCAATGTCGATATGCCAATCATCAATCTCTAAATTAACAACAAATTTTTTTTTTTGGCAATTTATTGCTAAAAACGCGAAAATAACTTAGCAAAGAAATTACTTTCTTAGCAATGTGAATAGATTTTTAATAAATCTTCATTTTAAACTACTGAAACCCCTTGGCGGTTTTTTAGAAAATCCGGACTAGAAATTTTTATGCAATTATTCTACTAAGATCGCCAAGCTCCAAGCTCCATTATATTCAAGATACCTACATTTCGCCAAAGTAATTGATTTACTCGGCTATTTGCGGGCTTTATCAATGTCTCAATGCCGATATGCCAGTCTCTAAATTAACAACGATTTGCATTTTTTGGCGATTTATCGCTAAGAAAGTGAAAATAATCTAGCACAGAAATTACTTTCTTAGTAATGTGAATAGATTTTTAATAAATCTTCCTTTTAAACAAAGAACTAACGGGACAATTTTATAGAAAATCTGAACTAGAAATATTTATGCAATTATTCTACTATGGTAAAATTAGAAATTATCATTAATAATCATAAGAAATACACAAGTTATGGGGTATCATTAATTTACTGCAAATTCTTGCACACGTAACTTTAACCAGAAAAAAAAAACAATCTTCGAAAAATTCTCATGATTTTTCCACGGAGAATTAAATGATGTAATCGAATTTCAAGTATTAAACATCATTATATTAGTAGTACTAATATTATATGATACATCAAATTGAATTTTTAAAATATCATCTTTTAAATAATAATATATTCTAGTAATTTAACACATTCACTGCCACTACCCTCGCCTGGTATCAGGACCACTTATTTAATTAGACGACCCCTTCTTTGCTGTCTTTTAACTGTAGTAGAGTTTAGTTTTAGTTATATTAACGTCGCTTTGTAAAGCAACACTAGGGCTATTTTGGGACGGACCTCGTCCTTTTGGACCCCAGTCAGATGCCGAGGACGACACCTGAGCAGGAATCCCCCTCCCCACCAGCGAGAGGACGTTTACCCTGACAGATTTAACGTGCAAGAGACCCCCTTCTCACGACGGTTCTTCGAAAGAATCGAGACTCGAACCTGAAACCCTCCAGTTCCGAAGCCGAGACCTTACCACCAGGCCACTGCAGCCCAACTGTAGTAGAGAAGGTGTCATCTAATAACATAGATGGTTTGGTCCTAGAAAAGAACGCAATCTACGATTTAACTCGTAGTTCGCAGCCAACGTGTCAATAACACAACTCAAACACAACTTACCTGTTATACTCCCTGAATTGTCAGGAGTTCCATCTAAAATAAAATAAAATTGGCGAATTATTTCAGATTCAGCGAAATTCTTTCGTGAAAATTGATATACAATAAAACAGCTTCTTACTTATATTTTTTAAATAAAATAACATGCAATTTAAAAATTTTATAACATTGTGTGTTCTATAAAATTGAAATAAACAAAAATGAAATATACAAGACAATCGTAAGAATTCAGAGGATGAATAATTTGAAAATTAAGCTCTATTTTTAGTTGGCGATAAATTGCCAAATGCGAAAACCTTCTGCATTATTTTCTAATAATCCTAAAAGTGAATAATAAATGCCTCAAAAGTGATAAATCGCCAATTTTTTAATTCGCCAAATGCGACAACCTTCTGCATTATTTCTAATAATCCTAAAAGAGAATAATAAATGCCTCAAAAGCGATAAATTGCCAATATTTTATCGCCTTTCTGTTTATTTCATTTCATGCGATCACGTGCCGAAAATTACATTTTTCTAGATTTAATTTGTATCAGTAATTAACTGACTTTTTAATCAGAGCGTTTGTAAGCGTAATTGCAACAAGATAATAAAAGCTAATTTTTTTTAGTTGCTCGTTCAGATTAAGTTTTATTTTTATTTCGTGCTAAATTAATTATTGAAAAGCATGATTTAATTATATTTTTAAACTTAATTAAAAATAGAAATTTAATTCATAAATCAAAACATTCGTTTCATTGAAATAATTATTTTTTGAACAATATTAAGTAAAAATCAATTTTTTGATGTAATAATTTCGCCAGTAAATAAATCCCGAATTTGTTGCCTACGCATTTCGGAGTTGCAAAATTTCTAACCGTAGCAACATCATGTTCTCACATGATTAAAAAAACCGCCTGAAAGATTCATACATTATTATATAAATATTAGAACGCTTCTAAAATTGACCTGGAAATCAAATTCATAAATTAAAAAAAGACATTTTTCATTATTCATATTCTAAAATAATAAATTCATAATAATCTAAGAAGTTTGCTTTCTTTGACAGATAATTTTTTTTTTCATTTTAATATCATAAACTGACATTGGTGAATAAAAATTAAGTGAATGGAATACAAATTAATTGGAGTTTTTTTTTTTCACTTTAAATTCCTTTCATGTAAATGCAAAATAGATTGTTCAAGTATTAATGGCTGTCTGTCGATTTAAAATAGCTACATCTTAGACGACAAAATTTAAACCTCTCGACTTAACAATTTCTTGTAAAAAATACAAACGATTATTTAAGCAAATTCTTTCATAACTTTATTGTAAATATCACTTTCCTTAAAATTCTTATTTTACAATTATGAGCGTTATTTTGTTATAGAAACAATTTTTGTAAAAAAATACAAACAATAATTTAAGCAAATTCTTTTAGAACTTTTTTGTAAAAATTACTTTCCTTGAAATTCTTATTTTACAATGTGAGCGTTATTTTGTCTCAGAAGCAAATTTGCTTATTTTTAAATCAATCTTACGTATCGAAAGAGTTCCAGCAATTTAGTAATTAGAGCAATTTTATTCATAATATTTTGTTGAAACTAAATGCTGATGCAAAACTGTCATCTACAGTCATTTTATAGCTGTTTTTCAATTAATAATGTCAAGAAAAATCACTAAATATAACAGTTCCTTTTGGAGCACATGCACTTTCCCCATATCTATACTAATATATAAATGTGAAAGTTTGGATGTATGGATGGATGGAATTTTGTTACTCAGTCACGCCAGAACAGCTACACAATTCATTAAAAACTAACTTTCGCACCAAAGTGCTGAGGCCAAATTCCGCCAAATATGACTAAGGCGTCAGTTTTTTTTTCACAACAGGCTTAGGAGAATTTCGGCCGATTATTTCAAACAATTCTTTGTATTTTCTTTGTGTTTGATGTATTTAAAATCAAATGTCGTTGATGAATCGATCTTTCGGATTCATTTTGAAGTACTTTTAAATCAAAAGAAAACAGAATAAAGGAAATAAAAAATTTCTTATCTACATTGCGTTACGCCAACTGGCGTTGAAAGTGCGCGTGTGATTGTTGACAACTGTGTTTTCATTTAAATTAAAAGTTTAAAAATGATGTGCACAATACTGCTGTAGCTATCTTCATCTCTATCAATCAATAAAATAGATTTGATCGGACTTGATTTGCTGATTTGTTTTATTGTGGGTATGCGATGTAAGTAAATTGTTTTTACGTTAGTTGTGTGTTTTTGTTATTAAATTGCATTTATGTTATTATTGTTCGTTCATGCTTATACTTTTAAATGTATCGTTTTTAGGTTAAGTTTAATGTTTTTTTATTTATCACTAGCCGCATTTGGCGACCAGCTGGTTCGCCATGAGTAATGCGTTCTAAAATTTCCAATTAAATCATATATTTTTTAGCCAAAATTTAAGAAATAGTTTAAGTTAAAAGATTCAGTTATTAGTAGTTAAAGAGTCGGTAACTTTATTCGGAAAAACGTTTTGAGTTTAATGCTCTAATAATTTATCAATTAGGCTTCCAAAATATTAAAAATGTTTTTTTCGGTGATATTGCCAAAATGTTAAATATGTTTTTTAAAGAAAGCGAAAAAGGGGAAAAATTATTGAATTAATCATACAGATATTGCAAACGATAATAGAAATGTGCCATTAAATCAGGATTTCAATGCATATCCTGTCTAAATTCAATCAGGTTTATTGTAAATAAAGATAATTTATGGAATTAATGATATAAATATTGCAAACGATTTCTTAGAATCCTTTGCCTTGCATTTATTTTTATAGAAAATATCACATTTTATATTTATGTTATTTTATCCAGTCACGTGCTGAAAGTTGTATTTCTTAAGATTTGATTTACGATGATAGTTGTTGTTTTTTCATTTGAACTTCCGGCATTGTTTTATTTTATCCAGTCACGTGCTAAAAAAAAACGTGGTTAAAATATTTCTTTAAAAATTCGTTAAAAATAGAAGCTTGAGTTATACATTAAAACACTGACACCATTAGAAAGCTATTTTTTTTATCTTTAAATTGATGTTAAAATCATGTTTGTCCGATAATAATTTCGGAAGTTATAGCGGAAAACGTCGCAATTTCGCTTAAATTTTAATTAATTCAAATTCTAATTAAAAATTCAAAAAACGGGCTCCAAGGTGCACATTCCCGACCTCCAAAGTACACATGTACCAAATTTGGTAGCTGTAGATCCAACGGTCTGGCCTGCAGAGCGCCAACACACACACACACACACATTGAGCTTTATTATAAGTATAGATATAGATATAGATTATTTGCTAGTTGTTCGTACATATGCAACAAAATATCGACGCTAACAGAGTCGCGGGTAATAGCTAGTAATTTCATATAGCTCTGTTGTTCACGGGAATGTGCAACAGCAATAAAATATTTTTAATGAGAATTAAGAGTGCACTTACAATCAATTCCTATATAAGGTAGCTCTGGTTGAATGAAAGTTAACCTTTTTGTATCTGCGGAAGAAAAAAAAGAAAGAAAGGAATGAATAGAATTCCATATTTGTGTTTACATAAATTTCGAAGTCAAAACTAAGCATCAATGGAAGCATTCCACTTACTAGCTGTTTCATTGCCCAGAATACTATAATCTATTCCTACAGCTACAAGCAAGGCTACAAAAATAAAAAAGGAAATTTAGTAACAACAGCACAAATTAATATCTAAAGAAATAAAAAGCTAAAACACCCTTATCTAATATGAATATTCATAAAAACTAAAATATCCATATCTATTTTGAGATTTGATAAATCAATTATATTCATGTCAATTAGTCCATTCTATATTCATTATGTTCCTCGGGTATCTTACTTTCATACCTCATTCTGTATTCATTATGTTCCTCAGACATCTTACTTCATACCTCATTCTATATTCATTATGTTCTCAGATATCTTATTTCATACCTCATTCTGTGTTCATTATGTTCCTCAGATATCTTACTTCATACCTCATTCTGTATTCATTATATTCCTCAGATATCTTACTTCATACCTCATTCTGTATTCATTATGTTAATCAGATATCCTACATCATACCTCATTCTGTGTTCATTATGTTCTTCAGATATCTTACTTCATACCTGATTCTATATTCATTATGTTCCTCAGATATATTACTTCATACCCCATTTTACATACCTCAGATTTAATTTAATTTTTAAAAATATTTCTCTTTGTAAAATGAAAGCGTTCAGTTATGCACTAAACGGTTTATTTTTTGGAATATTTAAATTCATAAACAATAAAGCATTTCCAGATTCAGACTTTAAAAAAAACATCTGCTAAAGTTACAAACTTTAGATTGCTTAAATTGTGAGAAGAAAACGGCACTTATTTTTATTCTGCAAAACTTAAAATTTCCTTTCAAAAATGAATATCAATTATACAATCAAAATAAAGAATGTTTCCATTAGTATCAAGTTTAGAAAGACACAACTGCATTTAAGTACTTCAAATTTGTTATGTGATCGTAAAAGTATCTCAGTTTATAAATGATTGCATAAGATATTTTTTAAAAATTAAATCTGCTATCACAAATTTCAAGTTATTATGTGAGAAAATTATTTTTTTTTATGTCACATGGTATTATTTCGACAGAAAAACATCCTATTCTCAGATTATTCATATTTCGTTATCATCAACATTTAAAAATGTGATGGGTATATTTCACCATCTCAAAATCAATCGAATTCTAAAAATGTTTTTCGAAGGACCAATTTTAAACAATAATTGCGTGACAATCAGTTTATGTATGAGTGGGTATTTAGAAAATGATGGGGGGGGGGTGATGCCTTATAGAGCTTCAAAACTTTATCCCAATGCCAGAGTGTTTTTTCCCCGAAAATTCGGTTTAAATTTCTTAGGAATGATAATGAGTCTATTGTATCGCGCAATGGGCAACTTTTTAAAAAAGTGATGTTTTTTATTCTTATTTATTATTTTATTTCAAAATTTATTCAGCTCTAAAACTTTTTTTTACTAGTTGAAAAAAATGAATAAAGTTAAAAAATAGTATTATGAAGGGATAACTTCTTATGATTATGCCTTTTATTGGCCAGACAGAAAAACCGAAAATATAGTGGGCATTCGAGCCAGGTTATAACTTTTTGTTGGCAATAAGTCACCAAATGGGATAACTTTCTTTATCATTTTCTAATAACCCTGAATGCAAAAAATTGATTGCATTAAAAGCGAGAAATTGCCAAATTTCTACCCGAGCATTTTGTGGCTTCAAAAACTGCAAACCATAACAGCACTATCATGCTCTAGGTCTAAAAGGATTAAATATTATCATGTTCTCATAAGATAATATTTAATGCTAGAGAAGGAAAAAATTAATTACCTGATTAATTATTGATTGCTTGAAAATTAATTTTAATCTTCTGCTTTCATTGTCGACTTCAGTATTGAATAATCTATAAATAATGTTTGAATGTTTGTCTGTCTCTTATGCCTTCCTAAATCGTTCATCCGATTGAGAAGAAACTTGGTCAGCTTATTTTTTACACCTATATGGTTATAGGGATAGTATATTATCTAAAATTAAATAAAAAATTCGAATCTAAACCGCATCTATTTACCAAGGATTCATCTCCAAATAACTCGCCGAGGGGACA
This sequence comes from Argiope trifasciata, assembly GCA_026543055.1. Lineage (NCBI taxonomy): Eukaryota > Metazoa > Arthropoda > Arachnida > Araneae > Araneidae > Argiope > Argiope trifasciata. The sequence goes on from JAPMOQ010062483.1 coordinate 8,677, forward strand.
ATAGATTCTGTAGAAATGCTAAATCCAAGTGAAAGGTTAACATTTTGTAGCTATAGTAGCAAATGTAATGTACGCTATTCTCAGAGGTAACGGCTTTATTACAGATTATGCTAGAAAGTTTTTGGGAGACAAACACTGAGGGTTTATTAAATTTGAGCGTTTTTCGCAGTAACTACCAAAAATACTGTAGAATGAATAACTTTGGACCATCTCAATTTACAAAAATTATCTTTTCACCTGTATGAACGACTTTATGGTATAAATATATGTTCTACGTTTAATCAATTTTAAAACAAAATATTTTAATCACAATTTCTAAATTAAATTTGAGAATTCTAAAAGAATACACAAATCCAATATATAAAAATAAATATTTGTTTGTTCGTATTTTATGCGCTGCCGTACCATTCATTCTGTTTCGATAAAACATCGAAACTTATTATCGATTATTATCGAAACATCGATTATCAATTACTTACACTTAATACCAGGTACCAGCTAGTTTCATATATATGTAATCAAAGATGGCCTTAAAAGGTCACATTTCCTTGATATTATTTCCATTTAAAGATCTGGAAATATACAAGGTGCGCTAGAGAAACTAACTTTGAAAAATAATAAATGATGATATATCACCAAGTTAAAATATACGAGATTCCAAGGAATGACGAGCTGGTTGCCTTTTTAAACAGTTTATTTGTAACAGCAAACTTAACAAGATTTAACAACGTATATATTCTAAATAAGGACATGTAAACAATTAATCCGAGTAAAAATATAATTTCTAATTATATTCCGAGACAAGGTATATTCGGTAACCCATTCTAGAAGCTACCGTCATGAAAACAAATCCATATTACACGCGCACACTCACAGAAGAGAACCGAAACTTTTTATGCATATACACATACTTACGATACCACGTGGGTTTCGCGGTTAGCTCCGCCCACATATCATGTGATTAAATTCGTTTGCAAAAAACTTATTTGAAAGGTCAACAAATACAAAAAGTACTTCAGTTATTGTTTTAATTCTTTTTTTATTGGAAAATACCATATCCCATTTTTTTTTTTCATATAACTTTAAAAAAGGATTTCGGTTAAATGGTGACGTCCATCCCGCATACTCTGATTAAGTCGATTTTTAAAGTTCGTGTCCACTCTTTGCAGCATATCAATCGGTATGTTGGCAATGGAGTGGCGAATGTTGTTCTTGAGGTGAGCTATGGTCCGTGGTCAATTGACAAAACGACCGCGTCTTCAGGCAGGTTGTCAAGCAGCATTTCACATGCATTTTGACGGGCAACAAAATCGCGTTCAGTTCATTCTTGCACAACACCCAGTTTATAGGGATGAAATGGAAGATCTTGAAGGAGAATTAGGCGAAGGGTGGTGTCAGAAATTCAAAGAGCAGCTGCGTGTTTGCTAGCCGAACGCAGAACTGACTCCCTCCCTCTTTCGACATTTTCCGGAGTTCTGGTGGTCCGTTGATGCCCATTTCTGGGCTTAAGGGTACTTCCGAAATGAGTTAACACACGACAGAATCGAATGACAGCCAGGCACGGGTCTGTGAGGAGGAATTTCAAAGCGAGCGCAGAAGGCACGTTGTGTAGCCACAAGTGAACGACCGTTAGAAAAGGAACTCTAGATGGCGAAGACCCGCTGCCCTCTAAACCAGAGCATGATGGCAACTGACTAGAGGAAGAAACAAACATAAGGACATTCCTCTCCAGTAGCACAACCTCTACTCACCAAATTCACCGCTCGGGAGTGTTTTCAAATAAGTAAGTTTCTCTGGCGCACCCTGTACAATATGTTGAACTTAAAGCAGCAATATCCAAATATACTCAATAATAATTCTTATAGGACTTTTTCTCCAAAAATATTCTATCCCGCCTACGCATTGGAAATACTCGGATTACCCACAAGTACCTTCTTTTAGGAGAAACGACACTAATGTGTTCTTCATGCCACACCAAATTGACAGTGAGTCATATTTTGATTGAATGCTCAGCTTTTGATTCCAAACTCCACCATTTTTCACTCATCAAGTGTAACTCTCTCAGAATTGCTGGGAAAGAATTATCATCCAAACATCTTTAAATTTTTGAATGATATACGCCTTTTACCATATATTTAACTGAAACAATTTCTTTCTTGTGTTTTTTTTCTTTATCTTTGTCTGTTTTAGCTTTTTTTTACATTAGTTTTTACCAGAAAATATAATTTTATGCGAAGCTTCAAACATAAAAAATGTTCTACCTTTTACTATAAGAATGGTGCAGTACGGCCAAGAATAGCACTTGTGCCAAAAACCCAAATTAACCAACCAACCCACCAAAAATATTGAATCAACATTAATAAGAATCAACTAATTCACTGAATAATCTTACCAGTTTTTGCATTGCAGAAGAATTCTTCAAACTTCTCAGGAGATCCTTCCAAATTATGATGGCAGGTTGGCTCAACTGAGGACAGGCACTCCTCGAAAGAAGGCGACCACACGGATGAATCTTCATAAATAACGGAATTCAAAGCTTGAAACTGAGACTCATAAGGCAAGTCTTCATCCACATTGATAGCATGTGCATCTTTGTCTTGGTTTGACTCCACTAGGACACATGATCCATTCCCAAACTCAAGACATCCTATTATTGGTGGAGGTGTCTCTTCAAAGGGAAGTTCAGTTGTATATGGTGGAAGTTGGGCTTCTGGCAATTTTGGAACACTAGGAGGTAGCAGAGGCACATAGGGGGAATATGGTATAGGGGGAGATTCTCTGAGGGGAGGAGGAAGGTAATCTGGAGGAAGTATATAAACAGGGTTTGGATCAGAGGGTGGAATGTACGAAGGAGGAGGTGGTGGTGGAGGTATGTAGGTGAGAGGCACTCTAGCAGGACGGGCATATGGCGAATGTGGTACTTCATGGGGTGGTATATAAAAGGGTTGTGGAAGTGCATAAGATGGTGGGGCTGGAGGTGGAGGTGCACAAGTAGGTAATGCTGCATCTGGTTGAAGGAAAGCTATGTTGATGTCCTTTGATAAGAATAGATATCCTTCATCAGAAATAACGAGAGGCCCAGAACTAAAGATGAGAAGACGTTTGAAACCTGGAAGAAAACAAAAGTTTAAAAAAGACATGGTTTCAAAAACACGTTTGCTGGAAAATAAAATTTTCATTTTAATTAGTTTACATTATTTATTCTTTGATTTATATGTAAATGCTGTAAATATTAAGGAAATTATGATATATTTTTTTTTTCAAATTCATAATAAATTGTCGCTAACTTTTCATTTTAATTAGTTTTCATTATTTATTCTTTAATTTATATTTAAGTGGTGTAAATATTAAAGAAGTTTTGAAGTATTTTTTTCAAATTCGTAATAAATTGTCGCTAAATTTTAATTAAGTTTTAGCGTTTTTCGCTGTAACTACCAAAAATATTGTAGAATGAATAACTTTGCACCATCTCAATTTACAAAAATTATCTTTTCAACTATATAAACTCATTGGAGAATCTGAGAATTTTCTAATAACTTCTTTGGATCGATTAAGTTAGATAAATTAATCGATCAGCTGATAATTATTTCAAATTTTTGAAATAATGAATCGTTATTAAGAAAATCAAGTGAACAAAATTTCAAAACCGAAGCTCATGTATAGATGTGAATGAAAAATTGATTTAAAAGTCCAATTTTTACAAACATTAATGTAGTCAAATATGTATAGTTTATTTAAAAATATTAAAAAATTTGGTTTTGACTTTTAAGGTATCCAACTACGTTAGTAGGAAAAATTTTGAAAAATTGGATTTTTAAAAACTATTTATGGTTTTTTTAGATACAATGTTAATTGTAAACACTATGAATACAAAAAAATTATTTGAAAATATAATACATTTTGAGAAATAAGAAACGTTGAAGCAAATTTTAATGAAATTTAACCAAAACAGTTAAAACTCTGCCCAAAATGGTAATCCAGCAATCCCATTTTTCCTTGTACACAAGTTATAAAATATAATAATGAATGAAATGAACCAAAATCTAAGAAGCATTTTCAGATACCAAGAAGTTATGGATAAAAATTTATGTATATATGCATTTTTTCCATCAATTCACAACTTAATTTTTCTAAAAACACCTATAAATAAGAAGTATTTCACCAACAATAAATATTTTGGTTCATTTCATTGCCTTTATTATTTTAAACACATGCTTAAATGTTTATGTAAATGCTTCTATTAGTGTTTGAGATATCATGTTGACGATGGTGAATTTTTATGAAAATTAATGCTTTAAAAAAAGCGAATTTAAAGACAAATTTTAGCTAAAAAAATTAGGATTGATTTAAAATCCTCTTGGATGATACGTCAAGTCTTTCTTTTTCTAGAAAAGAAAAACTGTTTTGGAGAAGAGAAAAATCTGAACTACAAGAAATAACAATAATGAAAAAAAATCGCCAATGTGGTCGATAAACAGTGTTTTTAACGTAGTCGGATACCTTAATTGAGAAGCCATATTCTGTAGATTTCGATGAATGGAAGTCATACGTTTACCTTGAGATAGACATTCGCAGTTTGGAAGGGAAACAAAAGGGATGATCTCCCCAGGAAAGTTCAAGGGAGCCAGGCCAATATTTTGGATTATTTGAAAGAATCCCTTGATGCATTCTATGCGTGGAGGATCTGGAAAGCAGAATACTAATGTTAAATTTGATAGAAACTTATATAAAAAAAACAGTATGAAGTTAATTACAGATTTTTTTTATAAGACAAATTAGTCAAAACCCATATTTAATCGATAAAATGCGTTTTAATAATAATAAGAAGTATCCGTTTTATTCATATTTAGACTGATTTATTGGACAATATCATTAATTATACTTAATAAATAAATAAATTGTACTGTAATAAATTATACTTAATAAATAAATAAACCTAATAAATAAATTGCATTGTAATAAATTATATCTAGTAAATAAATAGTAATAAATTATACCTAATAAAAATTGTATTGTAATAAATTATACCTAATAAAAATTATAATGTAATAAGTTATACCTCATAAAAATTGTATCGTAATACATTATACCTAATAAAAAATTGTATTGTAATAAATTATACCTAATAAAAATTGTATTTTAATAAATTATACCTAATAAAAATTATATTGTAATAAATTGTACCTAATAAAATATTGTATTGTAATAAATTATACCTAATAAAAATTATATTGTAATAAATTGTACTTAATAAAATATTGTATTGTAATAAGTTATACTTAATAAATAAATAAACGTAATAGAAAAATTTGTTGTAATAAATTATACTTAATAAAACAGTGTTTGAAGAAAGAGCTTGGCATTGAAGAAAAAAATTATTATTATTTACTATTTAATTGTACTTTATTTACTTTCTTAATCCAATTTTTTATGCTTTATTAACAATTTATACACTTATCTAGATACGGATCAAGATAAAAATCTGGATCCCTATCTAAGTAAAAAATCTCTAATCGGTTTTAATTGCACAAAATGGAAATAACTAGGAAAAAAAATGTATATATATATATATATATATATATATATATATATATATATAATAAAAATTTTATTTTATAGGATGGATCTAATAGGATGGAGCTCATATTTTCATAACAGCTCATACTTTTGTAACACGATGACTTTTATTTTTTACGGTACAATTTTTACTGAAGTGAAATTTATACAAAATCCAATCAAAGTACAATTTGGATTAAAAGTGCGTTCATCCAGACACTATTTAATAAATGCGGCGAATATTATTTCATTTTATACAGAATAAGTGTTTTAAAGATTAAGATCTTATTCAAAAGTTTTGATTTAGTCGAATGCAGCCATTTGTTTGCCATCGAGTTTTTATACAGTTATATTAAAGGGTTTTTTACATAACAGAAACAAAATTATTTATTTCATTCAATATTCTTTTATGTTTTTAAAATACATGTTATATTTACAGAATAAGGGGACTGTTAGATTACTTTTATTAATTCTTCTTTTTTTCGTTTTTAATACAAAAAATAATTCGTTCTTAGCTCATTTTTTCCCCATTTAAATTTGTTTTGAATTTTTGTAGTTTAAGATTTGCATTTTTACATCCTGTGTGATTCAGTACTGATGTAAAGTAATGTAACAATTTTGTAAATGCGATTATGAAATTCATCACTGTTTTTATTAGTATTTTACGCTTTCTATGCAGCCTAAATTAGCGTGAATAAATAAATAAAGTATATCACCAGGCATCTTTAAGTAATTACTTTAATACAAAAAAATGGCTGTATATCTAAATATAAAACTTGGCTTATTATTCACATTTGAGAAAAATAAGTTCATTATTACTTACCAGCAACACTAACTTCATTGGATTTTGAGTAGTATGTCGTTGTTGCTGAAAATGAAAAAGAAATAAATATTGAAAATCATATTTTCAGCATGTAAAATGTCTACTAGACTTCACGCTTTCCCTCACTACCATACAAAAAATCACCGTTGTACTTTTTGCGAATTTTTTCATTTCTTAGAAAATTACTTTTCTGATTTTAATCTCAATTTATTCAGTAATTTGTTACTTGAGAAAGAAAATTCTAATTGGAAGTCTTGTAAAGCAGCAATTTGATTTGCTTCTTAATCTATTGCACTCCAAAATTTTACTAATTCTGTTTTCCAAGAAAAAAAAACTGCATTGGAATTTTCCTTCATAACGCATGAACATTCATAACGTATGAAATAAATTCTGATTTGCATTTTTTAAATTCGGAATTAAAAAATTATTTTTAATTAAAATGCATATTTTTAATTCAAACAAAAATTTTCTTTGTAATTTTTATAGCAGTCAGATCAAAGTTTAAATATAAAGGTCAAATTTTAAACATTATACTGTGTAAAATAAAAAAAGGTATTCAAAACAACAATTTGATTTGCTTCTTAATCTATTGCACGCCAAAATGTTATTAATTCTGTTTTTCAAGAAGAAAAAAACTGCATTTGAATGGTAATATTCATAAAGTTTGAAATAAAATGCTAATTTGTATTTTTTAATCTGAATTAAATAATTTTTAAATTAAAGTATTAATTTTTTTTTATTTTTAAACAAAAATTTTCTTTGGGTGTAATTTTTCTAACAATCAGATCAAAATTTAAATATAAAGGTCAAAACTAAACATTATGCTGTGTAAAATATAAAAAAGAGTGCTCTAAACAGCAATTTCATATGCTTCTTAATCTATTGCACGAAAAAATATTATGAATTTTGTTTTATAAGAAAAAAAACTGCATTGGAATTTTAACATTCATAAAGTTTGAAATAAAATGCTAATTTGTATTTTTTTAATTCTGAATTAAATAATTATTTTTAATTCAAATATTTTTATTTTTAAACAAACATTTTCTTTTGAGTTTGTAATTTTTCTAACAATCAGATCAAAGTTTAAATATAAAAGTCAAAACTGAGCATTATACTGCATAAAATGAAAAAAAAAATAAAAGAGATATATCCTAAAAAGGAGATGATAAAAATTAACGTACTAAAATATTTAATTGTAAATTTAGAGTAATTAATTCAAAATAATATTACCAATCATAATTTTCATTTGATGAGATGCACATATTCATATCGTCATCTGACCATGGTTCAAAAGGACGAGGTCCGTCCCAAAATAGCCCTAGTGTTGCTTCAAAACGTTAATGTAATATAACCAAACTAAACCAAACCATTAATAAATTATTCTTAAGTTAACCTAAAATGTCTACATTTATTTAAATTTTAGCCCGGATACGTGATCCAACACTTGATGGGCAAAATCAGATTTCAAACAACATTTTAACATAAATGTATTATAAAAAATCAAAAAATCATGGCCATACATACTTTTTACAGATATTACAGGAAGTCTTTGCGATGTAAAATACGGTCCTAGAAAATATTTTATTCATTACTTTCTGTAAAGGTTAATAAAATGATAACAACTTATTAATAAAAACTAATAAAAAACTATTTACTTATGTTCGAAAATAATTTATAGAAAGCATTTGCAAAGATTCCATTCAATTGACTACTAAAAATGGGAATTATATGAGTAAAAAAATAACACCATAGCAATCTGAAATGTTATCGATCATGTATATTATTGCCAATCTGAAAAAAGAAATGATGAAAACATATCGAATTTCAGAAGCATCAGAAAATAAACGAATGTAGTCCTGCATACTCTTTGCGTCTAAGTATACCCGTCGTCATCTCAAATATCGTCGTGTATACTCTAATATCTTCCTTGTCCTCTGACTGCTGTTTCATGATTCCCATAGAAGCTTAACCCTTTGGCCTACAACCACGAGTCTGACTCGTGGTAAATAATTTGTGTCATAAACAAAAACCACGAATCTGACTTGTGGTGAGAAATTTGTGTCATAAACAAAAACCACGAGTCTGACTCGTGGTGAAGAATTTGTGTCATAAACAAAAATCACGAGTCAGACTCGTGGTAAAGAATTTCTGTCATAAGCGAAAACCACGAGTTTATCGTGGTAAAGAATTTGTGTCATAAACAAAAGCCACGAGTCTGACTGTTGGTAAAGAATTTGTGTCATAAGCCCATGAGTCTGACTCGTGGTAAAGAATTTGCGTCATAAACAAAAGCCACGAGTCTGACTGTTGGTAAAGAATTTGTGTCATAAATAAAAGCCACGAGTCTGACTCGTGGTGAGGAATTTGCGTCATAAACAAAAGTCACGAGTCAGAATCGTGGTAAAGAATTTGTGTCATAAGCGAACACCACGAGTTTATCGTGGTAAAGAATTTGTTTCATAAGCGAACACCACGAGTCTCACACGTGGTAAAGAATTTGGTTCATAAACAAAAGCCATGAGTCTGACTCGTGGTGAGGAGTTTGTGCTATAAACAAAAACCACGAGTCAGACTCGTGATAAAGAATTTGTGTCCTAAGGGAAAACCAGGAGTCTGATTCGTGGTAAAGAATTTGTGTCATAAACAAAAACCACGAGTCTGACTCGTGGTGAGGAATTTATGCATAAGATGCCGCGTATTATTATTAGAACAAGCGATTGTAGTTGAATGGCACGGCGCGCGACTGACTTTCTCGTTTACTATAGCTCGCACAATTGGCAGATATCGTGTAGGCCAAAGGGTTAAAAGTTGTTGCTAATATCCAAGGTTGGACTAAATCAGACGGTGGAAATCAGCAACAACAACAATTATTATTCGAATTATAATGTGACTGAAAATTTTAGTAAGCATAAAAAATAAAAAAGAGGATGAATTGATTGCATTTTTAAAATGTATGCCTCTTAAAAAAAGATTAAAGCACTTGCAGTAGTATATGTATATATAATGATAATAGCAGAAAATATACTTCAATAGAATAATTAAAAAATTTTTACCTGCAAGATTCAGTTCTGCCACGATAGCTAGAATAAAAAAGTAAAGAATAATTCAGAATTATATTCATAATGAAATAACACAATTGTGCATGAAATTATTTAAGTGTGCAAATTAAGTCTTGTAATATAAATTTTTAAGTAAATGACATGTATATCATAAATAAAGACAAAATAAAATCAGAAAGCTTTGAAACATGAACTGTTTTGTATGGAGTTTTGTAAAAAATTTAATTCATTAAGAATCAACACTAAATACAATGATAGTTTTTTTTTTTTTTGGATTCTTTAACTTTTTTTAAATTTTAACTCTTTAACTGTTTTTCCTGTATGGCATACGTGCATAGATTTATCGAATTTCGATGGTTGTAAGCAAAATATAAAAACTTCATAACGATTATAATTCAGTATTAAAATTTCTTTGAATGCACAGATAAATTAACTATTCAATGGATTTCTATTTGAATCAAACTAAGAAAATATTCCTAAAATAGAATATGTCATCTTATTAAACAGTAGAGAAAATAAAACTGTTAAAGGGCTAATCTTGTTCGAATCCGAAATCATTTTTAGTGTCGATTCAAATAACGTTTCTGTAATTAGCTTCGTTTCGTTTCCTAAATTATTTTAACTTAGATGTGTTTCATAAATAGGATTTATTTGATTTTTCATTGATTTTTGTTTTTGTTGTTTAATTTCGAAATAAATTTTAATTTTTAATTTCGTCATAATTTGTTTCGTTTGTTTCCAAAATAATTTTTAGTTTAGTTTTCCGAAATAATTAAATTTTTGATGATTTTTGAAAAATTGGTTTTAATTATTTAATTAAAACAAAATTATAAATAATTCAAATATTGTGTAAATATCATAGAATGTAATACGAGATATGTATGCTACTGAGAGTTTTTTGGTAGAAGGTTTCAAATATTTTAAGGTTTCAAAACAAGTCAGAAATGAACCCATTTAAAATTAAAAGGAATTATATGTTTTAAAGCCTATTTTTTCTTTTCCTTCGAAGAACAGATTAGAATTCTAGAAACAATTTATTCTAGATAGTCTTCTATTTTTTTCAATGAACGTAACTCTCAAGATATTTTTGATAAGTTTATTTTTACTCATTTGCTTAAAATAAGAAATTTTTATTTTGTTATCATTCATGAATATTGAACTCTTTAGAATTTATAGAATTATTTGATAATGGGATTAAATCTGTCATTGACTATGATTAAGTAATGGGTATTTTCCAGATTCAAGAGATCTAAATTTCGAAATTTAAAAAATCTCAACATCGGATCTTTTAATTAATAGAAAGTTTTCTATTAATATATCATAATGGTTTCCTGTACTCAAGATGTTTTTTCATTCTAGCATTTGTCCTTTCTTGTTATGTTATATTTTTATGTATTTTGTCATTTGTCTGTTTTTTTCAAATTCATTGTTGTGAATTTTTTTTAATAAAGTCCACCTACATCTATACCAAACCGGAAATCGGTCACATGAGCTCTAGAAACGGAGCTGTGGTGTTAAATGTTATATCTCACTACATATCTTTATAGATACTAAGGTTTTACACAAGCATTTAAATTTTTGAAACTAACTTTAAATAAATTCTAGTATTCTAATACTAGTTCTAATTCTAGGATTCTTATAAAATTATTCTTTTGTTCTAAATAATTCTAATGGAATTATTTATTAATATTTTATAGAATGAAAGTAATTTGTTAACTAATAATCAGCTGCTTTGTAGTAACTTGTTTA
>JAPMOQ010062484.1:0-14999 GCA_026543055.1 Argiope trifasciata
AGATTAAATGGATTTTATTTTTACGCATAAAAAAGAGAGTAAGAAATAATTATGTCCTGCATAACCGAGTAGGAAATTTTAGAATGATAGTCCTAAGATGGATACATACTTTTTTTTCTTCTTTTTTTTTGTTCTATAGTGCTTGTATTGTGTTGGGTGTGTTTATAAAGCAATGAATTTTTTTTCCTTCAAAATGTAATCCCTATATTTTCTAATTTACAATATTATTCTGAAATGTTTATTTAATGATGAATGCAGACTTCGCACGTTTTTCTTGTTTTGTTTTAAAATAAGCTATATCAAATATAAAGTTTAAGAATTGTTTTTACAAGCAGGTGAATTTCCTTTTAGAATCAGAATTAAATCAATGTTTATCCTTTAAAATCAGATTACATTTTATTTGTTTGTATTATATTTATTATATAAAATATTTATTTTAAAATTATAATACATTTTCAATACAGACTACTAAACATGCGATAATCCGTGATATGTAGATTTCTTCAAACTATGTCTTTTTGCGCGGCATTTGAACTTTGTTAATTAATCTATAACAAAATAATTATTCAAATAAAATGCCAAATTAAATGTAATTCAAATAAAAAAAGAATTTTATGTAGTTTATCTCTCTAAACGACAAGTTATTAGCCCTGGAATTACAAGAAATATTACAATTTGTTCTGCCTGCTTATATTTTGGAGGTTAAAAATTGGCATCATTGGTTAATTATCCTTTATATAATTAAGGGATTCAACTAATTCAAATTTAGAATTAATGCGTTTAATTTTAATGTTTTTTTTAAATTATATAACAGCACAATAATGAATTATACATCATCATGAAATTAAAAAGAATGTTTTTAATAACATAAATTTATTTGCTGCATATTTTTTTCTATTTTTAATTATTCTTTAACACTACTATATAATAATCAAAAATAGAAAAACTGCAATATGTAAAATAAAAATTAGGTTTTGCAGCAATAAAAATTTTATATGCAGCAAATAAAATCTTAAAAGAGTGCTGAAAGTTCATTTTTCAGCACCCTATTTCTTTTGCTTTTAAGAAACGGAATTAAAAAAAAATTCTGTTATAAATATCTCATACATGAATTCTCTTCAATTTTTGTTGTTGGCCTTAGGGTTGCTCTCGTCCTCATTAACCAGGAGGTATAAAGGGGAGAATTTATGTTTTTAATAAACTGTTGCAAAAATTGTGAAATTTTTGTAATTACGTAAGTAAGGATAAATAAGTTTTAAAGTGCGCCAATTTTTAAATAGTATCATTAACATAAGTGTTTCCTTAATTTTAATGATTTGTTATTTGTTTGTTTTAATGATTTAATCAGTTTGAATTTAAATTGAAATTTTAGATGAAATGATAGAAAAACTAGGCAATGCCTGGCTTATTGAATAGAAAGGGTAAAGACTTTTAATTAGAACTGAATGCAGGCCTAGCAAAAAGTGAAAACTAATAATACTTCTCTGACAAAAATTCGTCAAGAACATGTTACATGTTAAATATTTGCTGAAATTTTTAGCAATCATCAATTTTAGAGAGCCGGCATGTTGCCAATTGCAATTTATGTAAAATATAATTATCTCTAGTATGTGCCTTATTTTTTCATCAAATATACCAATAATACTTCCGTGATGAATTTCAAAAAAAATGTGTAGATGATACTAAGATGCTAGGCATATGGTACCAAGACCTGAATTTTATTTACCTACGTCACACTTTTTCAAATGACTTAATCATTAATACACATTTTTACCCGATTATAATATTATAATTTATTTAACTTTCTATTCGTGAGAATAAAGTATAATAATTTGTTTTCCACTAACTTTCTTGACTTCAAAATATAATTGTTTTTAATCAAATGATTATAGTTAAATTTTGATCCAAAATGGATGGCGCCATCTATTTTTGGCTTTGAGCAACGGAGTTTAGGATTAAAAGATATTTATAAAAACACATTACAAAATATAATATAAATTCAAATATACATATATAACAAAAATAAAAGAAAATTTCTTTTCATGAAGGTTTCTCAAAGCAATAAAAGGTGGTAAAAATACTTTTATCAAAATTGTAAACAGAAAATCACAATAAATGAAACAAAAGATCTAAAAATTCAATAAAAATTCCCAAATGAAATTGATAAACCCGTATGCATCCATTAAAAATAAAATGCATTATAAGGAGTGTTCAATTGAAAAGCATATTTGTCTATGCCGTTATTGGAGAACGTAGCGAGACATCTAGGGATGCGATTGGAATCTCAGGTTTCGATCGGAGCATGCGCAAGAAAAAACTGGGACTCTTATGAAAAGAGCTATCCAATCGACGCTACTTGTTGAATTCCTCGAGACAAAAGAACTTTTAACTCCAATATCTACTGAGAACACACTCCGAAGACTATGCAAAGCCACAATGGCCTGGTGGTAATCTCTTGGCATCGGAACAGGAGGAATTTAGGTTCGAGACTCGATTCCACAGAAGCACCGTCGTGTGAGGAGGTCTCTTGCACTTTAAATCTGTCAGACCAAAAGTTCTCCTCCAAAAGTTCTCGGTGTGGTGTGGAGAGGGGGGTGCTACTTCAGGTGTCATGCTTGTCATCTGAATATGGTTGAAAATGACGAGGTCCGTCCCAAAATATCCCTAGAGTTGCTTTACAACGGGGCGTTAATATAACTAAACTAAACTAAACTAAACCGAAGACTATGCAGGTTCATCAAAAACATGGACTACTCATGGAAGGCGTGATTCTGCTCCAAGAGAATGCGCGTCCATGTCTCCAGTACTGATATGCACACGATACTGACTAAATTCAAGTAGGAACAGTTCAACCATCTGCCATATTGCCCATACATGACACCCTGTGATTTCCATGCGTTTAGTGCCCTGAAAAAACATCTGAAATAGAAACACTTCAACTCGGACAGGCAACTCAAGGATTCTGGGAATAAGAAACCATTCCACTCTTTAATCATTGAGATCATTGTACTCAGGCCTATGGTGTATATTTTTTAAAAATCTTTCTTCAGTTATACAAACAGGGTCGTTTCGAACTTTTTTCATTTGAGCACCCATGGCATAAATGTTAATACGATTTAAATATGATCAAATTATTTCCACCAGCGTCACAATTTTTTATGGGCTTTGAAAAAATAAATGACGTTCTTATTCTTTTTTTTTTTTTTTTTTTTGAGGACAAAACATTTTTAACTTTACAGTTCTTTCGCATTTTATAATAACTTCCTCAGCATAAATCCGATTTCAGTTTAAAATCAACAATTGTTGAAGAAACATTTTGTCCTAAAGGCCTGAAAAATATTTTAGTTCTAATTATACATATGATTCCAATCTACAATGCAAATGACACTTGTATTTTGGCATAAGTGTTTTAAACAAACTTACTTAGTAGAATAATTGAATGAGGAACCCCTACAAAAGTGAATTAAATCTAACCTAACAATCATTAATCTTTGTTATACTTCTTAAAAGGGAAGCCATTCTTCTGAATAAGGCGAGTTTCTTCCTATTTTGTTAGCATCATTCTTATGATGAATGAAACTGCTGTCATCCATAATTGTAATAAAAGCGAAATATGCTAGTTATAGGAATGAAAATAAGAACGGCTTTTCGCGATTAATTTTCCAGAATGAAGCCAAATGAATTTAAATCATAAAGGGAGCCATATTTTTAAGATCGCATTCACTGTGAGTTTGTTTTAATGTTTCGAACTAAAATCAAAATATATGGTGATGCTTCCGTCTATTTGAGAATTTCAATATGAACGAAATATTGGAACAATCAGTGTCAAAGAATTGTTTTCGTTTAACAAATATGTTTTTTTGATTATTAAATTCATTTTCAATGCGAAACTATAAACTGTTAAAATTGAAAACACATTAGGTAAATAAATCATTCGTATTTCGAGAATTATTCGTAGACGAATTGAAATCCATGCAATGAAACAGATTTTAAATTTTTTTATAAAAAATTACTGAACTCAAAATAATATAACTGTGATTGTGCTAATTTCAAATATTGTAAGCGTTTTAAAGGAGATTTAATTTTTTTTGCAAAAGTAATAGAAATTGTGCAAACAAATATGTCAGCATATTTTACTATGTATTTCCATCTGATCTTTCTCCTACACTTCGTATAAAAAACCAAATGACCAATAAATAAAAATTCGAGTTTGAGATTCTGACGAATCTTTAGGCTACAGGCCCCCCAGGTTCAAAAAACACACATTTAGAAAATGTCAGTCTGTATATCTGTGACAAAAATAACTCAAAAACAATTTGATGTAGATGATTAAAATTCTATATATGATATTTTAACCAAATTTGCAGATTTCTGTCAAATTTTGAATTAAATCCATTACAAGGAATTTCGTCTTTCCGGTTTTGGGACTAGGAATTCATATTATATCAACTAAAAGTAGAAGGATGGATAGTTAAAAGTGGGATGCAGATTTAAAATCTCTAATGTACACTGCTATTAATATTTGTACAAAATCTAACAAAAGGTAATCCGTCTGTATTTTCAGTAGCATATAGACACAATAACTCAAAAACACAATGACTTATAAATATATTAAATTTAATAAAGTATTTTGTGTCTACAATTTTAGCTCTGTATCAAATATGTTTTTTCAAGTACAAAATAGTAAATACAAGTACTATTTTTGGATACTATTACTGCATCCCATGAATTAACAGCCAAAAAACTCCCCAAGAATCATAATAGATGTAAAAAATAAAAAATTCTGGCCAAAACTTAATATTTACAAGAATGAAATGTAAATCGTCCTTTGGGACAGTACCTTTATTAGCAAGTACGCGATAAAGTTTTGGGAAGATCTATTCCAACGAGTTTTAACCCGTAAATGGGTACATGGTATAGGTCTGTTAGACCGCAAGCGATGGACTTTTACTCACGCCTATTTTCTTCTTAGCACAATTGAATGGATTGGCCCAGTAGCTTCCTGTTTCGTAACCTTCAATACATATGCACTTTTTCTTCTGGTATCAACGTATGCTTTGTTTAAAAATAATTCAGTTATTTCTTTGAACGTGGTCTCTAAGACCGCATTTCAGTCTTAATGTCCTAGTGATAAAACAAGGCTTAGTAGATGGCAATAAACCTTAGTCTTAGAAATATCATTCAATTTACTGATTCTATTATGAAGAAATAATACTCTGGGCATTTTTAAATGAAAAAATTCTAAAATATTTTCTATGTATCAAGAAAAATATTTACAAAATATAGATAAATAAAGAAAATACGGTCTCCTTGACCGCACTTACCTAGTTACGTCTTCAAATTTTACCTCCACAGTTAAGGGTCTTGTCTAAAGACCGTCGTGTTGGCTAATGGCAGCTGGGGCACGTTACATAGGCCGTGACTGCAAAGTCCTCCAAGCTCCCATAACACAACGATACCTCTGGAGGTACTGAATCAGGGATGAGTCGGTCTCTGATTTGGATCTAAATTCTGACTTGCTGATGGATAAATGAGTGTATGGATGAAGTCGACCGCCTCCTAAAAAGAGCAAAGTCGTCCTTTCACCTGAACGGTGCTAGTTAACAACGAAAGGCTCACATCTCTGCCTTAATCGAAAGAGCTCTGCTAATTCGGCTTGGTATGACTAAGTGACATTAGACAACAACAACAGGGTTAAGCATAAAACATGGTTATGAATATAAAAGGGATTAAGGACAGTACTCCAATTATCTGATCTTTCTTGTTTATGTTTTTTATTGTATTTTGAAATGTAGAAAAAAAGTGTTACCCTCCTGCGAAACGAGGATGAGAAGCTTCTGGTATGATGGTTGGATCTCGCCAACACGGTGGGTACAATAATAAATGGGAATTCTGGCTCTCCATCGATGACAAGACGTATTTCCAACGGGGAGGGTTGTACCGTGGCCGGTGATGGTCCTTAGGACTCAACCACAGTTCCCGCCAGTGTTGCTGTTGCGTGGTTCGGTCATTAAGTCTTGCGTGGTTAATCCGTGTGCCTTAGCGGTGGGTCGGAGGTTAGTGATTTGACCACCCTCTATATAGAAAGATTTATTTTTCACGTTTGATTGAACAAGAATTATTATTCTACATTTGTGATTTTTTTTTATTCAGTTGAATATTTTTATCTTTCTTGTGTTTTAAAGCATTCTTTATATTTTCGTAGACTGTTTAAGAAGACAAGAATAAAATTTTTAAAATAGTAAGGATTATGAAAGAATCAATTAATGCAAAATTTAGAGAGATACCAAACTTTAATTCGAAACAATTTATAATGTACCAGAAAGTGCCCACAACTTATGTGATTCAGACTTCATGTATTTTACGAATATTCTAGAATTCTCATCCAGAATTTTAATTAAAGATCTAGAATTATTTAGAGCACCAATAAATAAACTATATATTTATTCGTGCTCTAAATAATTTCTGAAGGGTAGACATTTAAATCTAAATCAGCAAATTCAGGGAACGATGTCTTTGTAGAGTAGAAATGTGTACCTCGGGGAGGTTTTTCGCTTATTACTTTTTTTTCTTTCTTTCCATGAAGGAAATGAGAAAGTAAATAAATTATAACACAATGATGAACAATAATGTACAATACTGAACATTCTTGTACAGAGTTGTACAACCTTGTAACGTTCCATGTGCTATTTAGAAGCAGCAGCATTTCCAGCAGCTGCTAACGATCCATAATTGGCAACCTTTGTTAAAAGCCGCCAGTACTCGATATGAGGAATCTCCTTACATTTTACTGTTCCCATCTTTTCATTAGACCACACGTGACTTTTATTATAGGGATGGAACCTATCGCTTCTTCAAAAGAAGGAGTATCCAACCTCTAGATGCCAGGTGATAACTTTGTGAAGGAATATCATTGGCACGTATTCCAGAGCTGTCAATTGCTAGGACGCATCAATGTTGGACAGTATCACACCATGGAAGACTGGTGTCACAATTGAGTGAAACTTTTGCTGGATGATTGGCCGATGGAAAACTGACGTGGATGAATACAGATTAAGGAGGCGGACTTTAGACAGTGATAAAAAGCAGGTCTTGCTTTTGAAGAAGGAGAGATACCGTTGGATTGAGGACTGCAACATTTTGATCCCCCATCCTGGTAGTGGTTCTGGATAACACCCTGTTAACGTCTTGTAGTGTTATTCTCCGAATCAGTGGAGAACTGTTTGCACGAACTCTTTTCAATACAGATCTTCAACATTCAAATGTTGTGTAAATACCAAATTGTTCTTCTGTATATATATATATATACACTGAAGTGACAAAAGTCATGGGATAGCAATATGCAAATATACAGATGGCAGTAACATCGCAGCGAAAAAGTATAAATGCGCAGTTCGTTTTCCAGAGCTTTCATTTGTGTTCAAGTTATTCATGTAAACAGGGTTTTCGTGATTTATGGCGGCACGACGAGAATTAACAGACTTTGAACGTGAAATGTTAGTTGGAGCTAGACGCATGGGTATTTCCATTGCGGATATCGTTAGTGAATTCAACATTCCGAGATCCACTGTATCAAGAGTGTGCCGAGAGTATGAAATTTCAGGCATCACATCCCATCATGGACAGCGCAGTGGGCGACCACCTGCACTTAACGACCGAGACCGCCGACGTCTGTGTAGAATGGTCAATGTTAATAGACACGCAAAACTTCGTCAAATAACTGCAGGAATCAATGTGGGATGTACGAGGGACGTGTCCGATAGGACTGTGCGGCGAAATTTGTCTTCCTTGGGCTATGACAGCAGAAGACCGACTCGATTGCATTTATTCACAGCACGACATCGCCTGCAGCGACTCTCCTAGGCTCGTGAGCATATCGACTGGTCCCTAGACTAGTGGAAAACCGTGGCGTGGTCAGATGAGTCACGATTTCTGTTGTTACGAGCTGATGGTAGAGTTCGAGTGTGGCGCAGTCCCCACGAAGCCATGGACCCAAACTGTCAGCAAAGCACTGTTCAAGCTGGTGGTGGCTGCATAATGGTGTGGGCAGTTTTTACATGGCACGGACTCGGTCCTCTGGTGCAACTGAAATGTTGACTGGAAATGGTTATGTTCAGCTGCTTGCTGATCACTTGCAACCATTGATGGACTTCACGTAACCACACAACAATGGGATTTTTATGGGTGACAATGCGCCATGTCACCGGGCCAGAACTGTTCGCGATTGGTTTGAAGAACATTCCGGACAATTCCAGTGCATGATCTGGCCACCTAGATCGCCCAATATGAATCCCATCGAGCATTTATGGAACATCATCGAAAGGACCGTTCGTGCCCAAACTCCTGCACCATCCACACCTTCACAATTATGGACGTCTATACAGACAGCATGGCTCAATATTCCTGCAGAGGAATTCCAACGACTTGTGGACTCCATGACACGTCGAGTTGTTGCACTTCGCTGGGCAAAAGGAGAACCGACACGATATTAACAGTCATCCCATGACTTTTGTCACTTCTGTGTATATATATAAATATAAATATATATGCAATGAGAGCTCAGATGAAAAAAGTTCATTATTTGTTTCTATCTTATGTCATTCTTTGTCTCTTATGGATTGAAACAAATTTGATATTTTATTTTGTATTGCTAGAATAAAAGCGTGTTAATAGGAATTTTAAATTAGTTGAATAAAGTATAATATTCTTCGACCATTTGTACATAGAATAATATTTATACACATAGACTTTCGTCTCTGTTTTCACATTGAATCTTTAATTTTTTTAGGAGAGAAATTATTGAATTTGATTATTTTGCTTCGAAATTTGAAATAAAAATCAAAATCTATTTGAGATCTTTAAATTGCAGTAATTTTCCATGAACCTTTCTTTTCAAAACAAAAATTCATTTTTCTAAGATTTTATAACTTTTCCTAAATTCAAATAACACAGAAAACTATTTGCATACAACACGATAACAGCCTTAAAAAGTAAGCAAAAAAAACATACACCTAACTATTATATCCCACCCCCAAAAAACTCTTTTCCACCTGTTTTAAATATTTAAAGTTTGCGAAAAAACATTTCTGTCTCTCGTGTGCCGAAGCAAATGAGAACTTGAACATACAGTCTCTTGAAAGAAAACGGGAATACTAAAGAAATCTCTTTAGTGGAAAACATATTGCATTTTTACCATTCTCCAACCTCTCAAAAGAAGGTGGAAACGATGATTTATGAGCTGGGGACGAACATTTGTTTCACCGTTCTTGAATCTTTCCAAAAGAAAAAGTTTCTTCCGATAGAGATAGAGAAAAGCGGGTGGACTATTTGTTGCGGATGTGTACAGATAACACACCTGTTCCTTTCATATGATGTGAAACAGAATCGGATGTGGGGATAGCGTATGTATCTTGTGGCAGGTGCTTTCCTCCTTTTAGGAGATTAACCAATAAGTTACCGCTTATCGGATTTAGTGATAAAAAGGGAACGTCATTATAAAAAAGGGATAATAGAAGTACGTTAAAATTTGATGCGAAAATCGTGTCTATTGAGGAAACAAAAAATGATATTTATGGGTTTTTTTGGAAATATTTTGTGAAAGGAGATATTCAAGAATAGTAATCCTGAAATTGGACGCTTTAACATTATTATATCGAATTTTGTGATAAATTATTTATGTGATCGAATTTTTGATAAATTATATATGTTCCTGAAATTGTGATTAATCCAGTGATTATTCATAATCACAGTCAAACTTATTTGCGATTTTTCATCACCGTTGGTGATTACGGATAAACACTTGGGATTATGATTAATCACTGGAGGTTATGCATAATAACAAGTTATGCAAATTATAATCAAAATAATGAGCATAGCAATTTGTTGATTAAATTATTTGATAGATTTCTAAATTGAAAGGTTACACTTAGTTTTTTAGCACACATTCAAATATAAAACTTCTAGATTTTTTTCAATTATCAAAAGTACTTTTGGTTTTAGCATGAATAATTTTTTAGTTTCATAGATATTTATTTAATTATTTTAAGCATTAAAAAAAATTATAGAAAAAATTGATAAATGTAAATTTTATATCATTTTCCAAATCATCCCTTATGTAGTTACATATATTACAACCACACTATAATCTCAAGTAAATTGTTGCTATCAAGATTGATTATATATCTATAATCAATGAATAGAGCGGATATGAGTATTTAAATAGCATTGATTTAAGAAATGATGCTGAAGAAATTTAATTCAAAGTAAACACAACAAGTATTCCAGAACTATATATAAAAATAAAATATGCCCTATTGAGTTACCTCTAAAAGTTCTTCCTTTGAAAAGGTTATTCATTAAATTAATATTTTATTTTATTTTTAATCAAATAAAAATTAATTTCTGTGTGTTCATCGGACAAAAATTTATTTAGTCCGTATTTGTAAATTAATTAAACTTTCGATTGCAATTAGAAAGAAAATCACCAAATAGATAACCAAGCAATATAAAGATAAGAAATAATAAGCTTTAATTCATTGATCGAAATTCATTATCTTAGCTGTAGAAATTTCGAAACTTCAATAAAAGAATCATGAAAATGAAAATAACAAGGACATCTGGACGGTTGAAAATAAAAACTGACAATATGAAAGTCAGAAATTGTTGAAGAACTGCTGAGGAGGACTATAGAACCAACAATAGCAACGAAAAAATTGGAACGATTAGTTTCAAAGAAAAGAAGTGTTCCATTTCAGCACGATGAAGGAATGATAACTAATCCTACACACACACAAATACATTCTGAGAGATCCAATTTCGTGAGGAAGAAAATGGCGATGCAAATTACAGCTTCCAGGGAGATTAAAAGTTTAAAAATAGCTACGGTTTCGAGTACGTCTATGCCCTGAAAATATTTTCCATTAGACGGATTAAAATATTAAATATCGATTTAAATTTTCATTTGAAACTTGGAGCAAAAAGGAAGAAATCCGTCAGCCTGCTGGAGTTGTTACATTTTTGGAATGATTTATTTATTTATTTAATCCAAAATGTAGCTTTAGAAGTGTTCTTTTTTATTTTTCAAGAACGGTGTAAAAGGAATAAATAAGAGTATTTCCATTTCTGGAAGATTATTTTTCTGATTTGTAAAATAATCTTTTGAGATGTATATTTTTCACAAATTTTTACTTTTAATATTAAAAATTTTGAAGTGCTAGTTAATTCTTTTTGATTAATGTCTGGTTTAAAATTTACAATGAAAAAATAATTTTTTAAAAAAATTAAAGATATAATCTTTTAGTCCGTAGTTTCGTTTCGCTTTTATAATTAAAGCGACAAGTATTTCAGATACTAAAATTTATTAGATGGAATTAGAAACCATTTTTCACACAAGAAATAATTTTCGGAGAAAATAATACCAGAAATATTTCATATTCAAAATCATTTCAAAAACTGAAATAGTGAAATTAAACTCTTTTGTGAAAATTACAACTTCAGCTCTCTTCCTTGAATTTCAACTGATTCTAGTGGTTTAAAGTTATGTAGTATTTCACCTTTTAAACTCAATCAGAGGTTGCAAGTCAATACTCCAAACAATTAACTTTTCTGACAATAAATATCTATAATATCCGCCTATAGCAATCTCTGTGCAAGAAAATCTTTTGAAATAATTGTGTAACTTTCGTATGAAAACCTCATTAATTATGAACTTTTAGGTTTATAGACACTTTTATATCTGATCTAGGTAATTTGAAACATTTAAAATATCAAATATACAAAATACAATGCATTTACTTCAAAATTTCGAAACTAAATCTTATAAATAATAAAATAATTAGGACTATTATAATTTAATACAAATTATAATAAATTTTTTTAATTTAATTCAACTAAGAATAAAAATTATCTAATTAAAATGTTAAAAATAAAATAAAACTCTAGATAACACTATTTATTAATAAATTTTATTATTAATTTTATTAATTAATAAAATAAATATATAAAATATATAAAATTACTCATATTTGGCATAAAATTTCTCAAAACTAAATTAAAAATTTTTCAAAAATAAAATTTCAAAAAATAAGTGCCTTTTTGTTTATGAGAAATTATTGTTTTGCACATTGTTTGCGTTTTCAGGTCATTTTTTTTAATACTGCTCTACGAATATTTTCGTGGGAACACTTGATGGGCATATGTTAATTTTTTTAAATAAAACTTTTACATGCAAACAATTTTTAACATGCTGAATGCAATAATCATAATTATAATGAAAGAAAAGTTTATATAAGAAAATCATGGCTATATATAACTCAATGTCTACTGAAAAAAAAATGAAACAGAACGCGAGAAAGGAAATATGAGTAATAGTCAAAGGAAAAAGACAGATCTAAAATGTTAAATGTTTTCTGGCTTCAAATATGTTCGTTTTTTCTAAATTAGAAGATAAAAATAATTCCACCATAAATACAGAAATCAACATCACTTCTTTCGCTACAAAATACATCTTTCACATGAATAGAGGTGGCGTCACAGAAGAAAGGCGAACGAAGAAATAGATATAATAGACTGATGGTGTCTTCAAGTGAGGACACCTTTGAAACAGACAGTTTAGTTTGTTCTTAAATTAATTTGAAGATTAAGCAAAACTATTTTTAGGGTATTATTAAATTTTTTTCCAAAACATTGACATTATCTTGTAAATAAAATGAGGTTAAAGTTCAAAATAACAATTCTTTGACTTCAAAATCTTTTTGGTGAAAGTACTTGTAAATAAGTTTATTTACGAATTTATATATTAATATATAATTGTACGATAAAATTAAACTTTAAATGTATTTAGCAGAGCTGTTGAAGTAAAATGTGGCTATCTTATGTATCGGACACAGAGCATTTATGTATTAAAACTAAATAAATATGATGCATTATGAAGGGTTCATATTTTTTTTAAAATATTCTAAAATTATTTTTGAAACTTAAAGAATTAGTATGTATTCGAATTTTTAATGCAGAAGTAAAAAAAAGTTTTATTAAATTGCTATGTTGTGAAAAAGATTGTAAAATAGCGACTTCTGCATTAAATATCAAATATTGATAATAAGTTTAACTAAAGTAAATTAGTTACTTTTCAATCATTGCATTTTAGAAGGTTCTGTAAACTTCCTTTTGTGAAACAATTTGAATATTTAACTAGCTATATTTGATAAAGTATCATTATTTAAATTAATGTTAACCATTTACTTTTTTCTTCTTTCAGGTAAGCGAAAGTTACAAATTTCTCTTTTGAATTAGTCATCATTCTTTGGTAAGTTACTTTTAATATAGCTTTAATTTTAGAGTGTAATTTGTTTATTCGTATTTATAAATTAATGATTTTTTATAAACTGATAAATAAATTTCAAGAAGCGTTACCCCAAAATTTATTCCTGCAATTAGAATTTAAATAAATTCCTATTCAGATCAATCGATTCACAAATTTCATATAAACTTTCTTCTTAATAAATATTTATAGCAAAGGTTTAATGAGATTTTGCTCTATAAATTCATATTAGTTTTGGAAGTTTGACTTTAACTTGAACCTTCTCTTTTAAGTGATAATAAATGTTGTTATCGTATGCTTTTATCTAAAATGAGATTTTCAAATATTAGACGGTAATATGATAATGTCGAAAAAATACAAAGTCTAAATTTTTATGATTACTTCTGGTCCTATTAATCACATTTAATAAGATATACTGAAGACATAAACACATTTCTGCAATTATATTTTTCGCAAGTAAAAGGAATTAAATTAGTAAGTGTTGAGTAAAACAAAAAAAAATTCTAATTAGGCAATTTTTAGACATAGAAGAATTGAACTTTTATCTTAAAAATACTATTGAGATAAGAATGTTTTGTTCAGCATGGATAATATAACTAGGGAATATTCCCAAATTTATTTTTTTATTTTTTCAGTACTGCCTAACACAGCATAAAATGCATTTTTTTTTGTTTAAAGCACATTTTATACTAAGAATACATGTCTATTATTAACGGTGATACATTTCCTAATTCGGTTACTTTTAGCTGTAGAAGAACTTAACTTTTTTTGCTCAAAACTTTATTGAGTTAAGAAGATTTAACTAACTATGACTAACATAGTTAGTTAATGTTTAGGTATTTCTTAGGTAAGGATTTTTATTAGGTATTTTTTAATACTGCATTTATTGATTAGAACAACATAAAGTACAATTTTTGTTTCCTTTAAAACTTTTTTTCTTATTTTAAACGTACATATTTTAACGGTTTAAACATTTCGTAATTTGGCTACTTTTAGTCATTGAAGTGATGGTGGAATGATTGAACTTAAGCCTCCAAAATGTTATTGCACTATGAATAGTTTACTAACTATAGCTTATTTAGCTAGGAAATTTTCTAAAATTTCGATTTTATATATTCTTTGAAACATTTATTGACTAAAATGTCATAATATATCATTTTGTGTAAAGCGTATTTCCTACTGAAAATGTATGAATATTATCGACGGTTAAAATATTTTCTAATTTGGCTATTTTTAGTTGCTGAAGAAATGAATTTTTGTGTTCGAAGTACTTTTATACTAAGAAAATTTAACTAAATATGACTAATATAACTAGGAAGTGTTCAACAGTTTAAATTCTTGTTTTTTCAAAACTACATTTATTAACTAAAATAACATAAAATATAATTGATTAAGTGCCTTTTCCCATTGAAAGTACACTTTCTGTTTGTAAGGATTTAAAAATTATATATTTCTACATTATATAACTTCTCTATTTATAAGTGTTTAAAAATTAAAATTATAACAATATAAATAATGCTTGATAAATAATCAATCAACGTATTATTTATATTATTTGTTATTTAAAATTATTCGATTTTCTGCCATCCCTGAAACCTTTCTAGCATGGATTTCCAAATTTTTCCGTAAAATAATCATACATGATGCAGCGTTTAAAATGAAATTCATTAATTTGAATGAT
>JAPMOQ010062489.1:0-16974 GCA_026543055.1 Argiope trifasciata
AATTTTTAATTAAAGAATTTTTTTATGTTTGTTATCCGAAATCTCTTAAAGAATAGATGTCTTTTTTTAAGGGGCTGAGAATAAAAATTATAGGACGTTAACCTTTTTTTTTTTTGACATATGAAAATAGATGCTCGCAAGAGAACCCCGAGGTACAACGACTTGTTTCATTATAAAGACCATATGATACGAAAAAGTAAATATGATTTCAAAATTTTTTTTTCTATATCTAAAACAATGAAGTTTTTAAAAATTTCCTGTTAGAATTTCTTTGGCGATTACAGGGCCTGCTTTTTATGTTACACTACATTACGAGAGAGAAAATAAATACAATAGTTTGGATTGAAAGGATTAGAAATAAGCAGTAAATTAAAATATCATTAATAATCTAAACCAATGAATATTACTGTTAGAATACATTTCTAACAGTTTATCCTTCAAATCTTTTAAGTTACTAAAAGTCGCAAAAATAAGAATAATTTATAATCAATGGAGTGAATATTTTTTTTTATCACTTACATAGCAATAAAACTTTTTTCAAATCCTCTCAGCGTCAATTTGATTTCCCTTTTAAGATTATTATTAGTTATTCACTTAAATTTCAGAGTTGTAAGTTTAACCTTTTTTTTTAATTGGAAACGTTTTATAACGATTAAAAGTATTCTCAAAAAGGGAAAGAACAAATTCAATTTCGTGACGAGTGGATTATTCCGATAAAACCTCGAATAAATTTAATTCTTATTTTTCCTTAGTTAATTTCCGAAACTTATTCAGTTCAGAAACTTTAGGTTGCCATTTTTCAAGAACCTGAAAGAAATATTAAAATTTTTTGCTATGCATTCTAGATCAGGTTTTTGCTTTCCAAGAAACATTGACAGAGGAAAAAAGATATTTTATGCAGTATAACTAAATTAAGAATTCTTTCTTCTTCTATATTATAAAGTTATCTGAATCCTATTTAAAGTTTATATTAATGCAATTTTATTTTTATAAGTGAAAGTTTAATTTAGTTTTATCTACATTATGCTTTGAAATGACATCACTACGTTCAGAATATTTCGAATTTCTTAACTTTTTTGGATATACAAATGAGTTATGCCCTTTGGCACAAATTTTAAGTAATTTAAATATTGTTATAAATCTAATTCCTTGAACAGAATCTCATGTCAGATAAGTTTACAAATATCTTATTGAAGTGATGCTAAATTATTCTGACTTTGGCAAAATTTGAAGTCATTTGGTGATTTAAAGAAAAAATTGAAACTGTCTTGTAAATTTTCTTTTTGAAGTGTTGATCGCAAAGCGATCTCTCCTGTTGTTTTATGCTGAACAATGTTCTGCTGCAGTTCTATTTGAATTAGCGATTTGCTGCAAGTACTGCACCTGTAAACATGCTGACTTTGTTTTGCTATATAGTTCCGTGCTTTCTTGGAATAAACTGTGACAATTTGCTGCAAGTATTGACTTTGTAAACGCTCTGGCTTTGTTCTGTGACCTACGTTCCGTGCTATCTTGGAATAAAGCTTAGTTATCTATTATGAAGCTGGTTAGTTTTCTTGCACATTGAATACTCACTGATCGATTTCCGTAACAATACATAAAGCGAATACGCATAGTTCGTGATTATACACATCCCAAACTATTCTTTACGATTATGGTCAAATCATGGATGCTCTAATGTGATAATGTGCCGGTTCATAAAGCCCTCTCACCGTCAAATTATTACTTGTAAGAACCTTATATTAAGTTGGATCTCCAAGCAGTTTGTTCCACTTATCGAAACAGCGATAAAAGTACTACGTAAGCTGGCAAAATAAGATTAGCAGCAGATATTAAGATTTCTTTTATGAATGGTGGCAAAAGGGATTGTTGCACTGAGTAGTTACTTTTAAAGGAACGCTAATCATTATGAATAATTCATTTTTTCGAAATAAAATAATTTAATAGAAAAACAGCATTTTTAGAGGAGGATAAACTTTGTATGAACCTAAGAACCATATCTGACTTTATAATTACCATCCACACCACTTCAATGGTAACACTTTTCTCTGCAATGGATTTAATGGACACTAGTTATATTTAAAGAATCAGAATTCAAATCCATGGCCTTCTAATTTCGAAATTTTTCATTATAAACATAACAGCGCATAATTTGCCGAGCTGAAAATGCTTTTATTGATTGCTTGCAGTATTGAGCTACCAGTTGGTTCATTAAGATTAATTATTGCTAAAAATTTTAATCAAATAATTTGTATAATTATGTTTATGTAAGTTCCTCGCAAAATAGTATTTTTAAGATTTCACATTTCATAGTTATTTAACTATATTATATCTATCATACCGTAGAAGCCGTTCTGTTATTTGTCCTACGCATTGCTTTAATCTTTTGTTCATATCTTTTACCAAATGTATTGTAGAGAAATGTAACTATATTTAGAAATTTGTTCTCTTTAAAACATATTCACCTTTGTTTGATTATGAAGACAAGTCTCAGTTTTCAGAATCAACCTAAAATTGATTCTGAATTTAAATCTTAGGTACTATAAAATTTCAAAAATTCATTGTAAAAACAGTAGAATAAATGTTATTACGATTGAAACAATTATTGCCTAGGAATCAAAATTAAACAATTAAAAAAAGAATCCGGTCTGAGGACTTTCTCAAGGGTCACTCTCAGACAGGGATTCAAACCAGGGATTTTTCTGTGAAGGGTCTGACTTTCGTCAAGCAATTGACCCTTCGTGACCCGAAAATCCCAGAATATTGAGGATTTGGAGATAAATTAGTATCACAAAAGAAAAGACATCAAATTTTGAACAATGGTAAGTCAAAAATACAGCAAACCAGAAAAAACATGAAATCAAAAAATCAGATTCGTCAATATAATTGAAATTTTACATAACATATATTGTAAAATAGACTTAGTAAAATAAGTCAAACTAAAATCCAATAAAAATCACCGTAAACTGACAAACACAAGTATATAAAATCAAATTCAGAAAAATAAAAAGGTAGAAACAAAACACTCACCAAACTGAAAAAGCACCTTCATATAACAGTTGAGAAGGAAAGCGAACGTATGAAGAAGTGAAATCCCATATCTGTAATTGTATATCCTAATACTAGAATATTTTACCCGCGTTAAAAGTTAAAAACGCCTATCTTGTTCGGTCATATATAACGTCATCAAAAGAACTTTAGGAGCGCCATTTTTTGAGTAAAACTACTTATTTAATTAGAAATTATATAATTGTTTTTTAATTAATGATTCGATATTGCAAAAGTTTTTTGGAAAATCATTAGTATTTAAGTTTTTAAGTAGATTATTAGTTGCTGTAATGTAAGAAATCTTATTATTACAAATTTTTTTGATTCTGTTAAATTGTGGAAATATTAGGTTTTTGAAAATTTTAGAGTTTAAATTTGAATGGTAATTACTAAGTTTTATTATTTTAAAGTTAAAATCATCCCTTTTATCGTAAATGCCTATTAAAGTTTTTTCATTAGATACTTCTATATTTAAATCTAGATAGTTAGCTTTATTTTGATCTTCATTTGTTTTAGTTAAAACTAAATCTTTTTGGTAACAATTAGTTACTACATTAGGATTATCTACGTTTATTAGAAGCAAATCATCTATATATCTCCAGCCTTTAATTGAGTTGAGTTTAATTAGATTTTTAGACTAAATACAATGTACATATTTTTCTAAACATTCAACAAATTTCCGTAGATAATTTCCTTACTTTACTTTGTTTCTGGATTGTAAAAACAGTCGAATCTTCATATTTTGATCATCAACAATGGGAAAAAAAAATTCAGGGATGAAACATTAGTGGTAAAAAGGAAAACAATAATAATTTCACTTCAACAGTGAAATATATTGTTAGAAACATTAAAAAAAAAATCTAAAATTAGAAAATAATTATACGGCAAAAACTGGTTTAACTGAAAAGGTAATTCTTTTTTCATTTAAAGATGATGAAAGGTCATTTTTGTGCTGTATATTTTTTGAAGTAAACGCTGGCATTATGAAAACTTTGCTTCTAATTATTCAAAATTCTAATTAAATTTCAATAAAAATTACTCTGAATTTCACGCCCTTCCCCAAAAAAGTACAGATGTATCTAGTTTGGTAGCTCTAGATAAGGCATTGTGATAAGTGGTGTAGGCTCGAAATAGAACTCGGGACTTTTGGGTCGGAAGCCTCGTAACATAACCGCTAGACAAAAGCAGTTGCTCGTGCTTCGTAGATGTTATCTGACTTATGAATTTACCATCACAGCATTCTGGCCTATACGGTACACAACGCACTCGTGCATTTTTATTATTGGTAGCGGTGATAATTATAAGTGCACGCAGCTTAGAATTAGATATAAATAGTTCTATCAAATAAATTAATGAGAGAAACTATATTTCGAATAATCATTTCTTAAATTTTTTAAAATAAAGAATTTGAAAACAATTAATAAATTTCCAGGGTGGTGTTAGAAAAGTTCACAATTCAGATTATAAAGTAATCATTGTCTTTTGAAAACGTTTCACACCATTGTGTTCTTAAGCTGCAAACGATATTTGACTAAATTATTCTTTACTATATATGTAACCAAACTGTTTATCACTTTATTCATTCAATTAAAAAATTAGTTTTAAATATATAGAGCCTTTTTGAAATAAAAGTCACTTTACAAAAGTTTCTTTACATATTATTGTACATAAACAGTTTTAAATGAAAGAAGATATTTGCAAAACTCCATGTGAATAATAATAAATATAAAATAAATAATTCGATAAAACGAATAAAAAATCTTAGGAATAATTTTCAGATATATTCTATCGAAACAATTCTAGACGAGATCAACAGGAACATAAGAACCAGCTTACAGAAGAGAAATGCGAATTTTGTTTTTTATTCTCCATTCAGAGCATCGGATTTGTCTCAAAAAACAGAAACTCATTACAGGAAAATAATAGAAGATTTATTCCTGTTTGTTCGAATACGCATTCATAAAATAAAAATAAAAATAATGTTTGTTTAAAAGGTTGCGCCACAATTATTTGTGTAACGTGCTTTTTAAAAAAGAATTCGGTTTTAAATAAAAATACGAAAATGTTCAATTTCAAAGGAAAATAATTATTCTTGTTGTACATTCTTTAAATGAAGTAAAGAATTTTATAGTTCTTTTTGGGCATTCAAATGTGTTGGAAAACGAACATTTTTTTTTTACCTTTGCCTCTAAATAACCAAAATTTTTTAATTTTAATAATCTAACATGCCTTTTAGAAAATGATCAAACATATTTTTTCAACGAATGATTTCTTATAAATAAATCAGAATGTATATTGAAGCAGATGAGCTTCTATCAGAAAACGTAAAAGTTGAACTAAATCCAAGTAATAGCTAACGATGAACAGCGACAAAAAGAACAGAATAGAATAAATTACTTAGGAAGAAGGGGAAAGAACGGTGGACAGTATTCAACTGGCATGGCACCAAATTCAAATTAAACTCAGTAAGAGAAATCTTTGATTTTGATGCCTTCTGAATTTGGTTTCCGAATAGTCCTAATTTGCAAATTTCTTTGTCGTTGATTTTTTTCTTGTTTTACTTTTCATTTTCTCCGTTTTCATTGTATATCGAACTCTCAGAGCGGAAAAATAGTGAAACAATTTATTATTTTTTTAAAGGAAAAATAAGATTTTTAATTTTAAGGGGTGCTGAAGCCAATACCCGAAATAATTTGTTGAGCATTCTGCTCTTCCTGAGCTTTATAATGACATGGATAGCTGTGCAGTTTTATATAAAATAAGCTACCACTCACTTTTAAAGTATTCCATTTTTCAAAATGCTTTTAAATTTTAAATAGATAGAAAATTAAATTTGCGCTTTTGATGATGATAATGTCGTGTCTAGGTTAACACGGAAAGAGCATGCAGTAACTTCTGAGGGTAAAGACCCTTGAGCACCCGAAAGCAGAAGACTGACTTCTAGCTCAAATGAAGATGACACACATTCGCTCCCACAATCCCTTTTTACAGGGGAGGGGGGGGGCACATTCCTGCAGCACACTGATAGAACCCAAACGGGAAAAAATTAAAATTTAATTCGGAATTAAAAGTTAAAAGTTCACAAAAATGAAAAGTAAATGATATAGAACTATTAATGAAACAAATCTAAATTAATATAATTAATAAAATTATGTAAACGAAACTAAAATTGGAGTAAACTAAAAATCTTACTTTTTGAATGAAAGGAAAAAGAATATGAACATAGTAAAAGATGTCCACAAAAATGAGAAAGTTCGAACTGCAAGTAAATATCAGCTCAAAAGGTAACGGTATTTGAGGAATTTATAACAATGACAGTTGAAAGAAATGAGTGGCGTTTATTCTAAACAGCTTTTATGCTGCTCTTCACAGAAATATTGCATGCTTTGTTTATTATGATTTATTTCTAAAGATTATTTTTTTTCAGTTTTTAAATTTTCTGCTGATTTTTTCTGTTTTTAAAAATTGCTTACCAGAGCAAAAATTTCTGAAACAGTGCGATTGCATTTAATAAATTTTCTTATCTATTGATTATTCGGAGACCCAAGCCAATTCAAAAGAGTGCAAATGAAATATTTTTTGAAACAACAAAAATGTTCAAAATATACATAAAAGATTCTGCTAAGTATTGTGTAATATTAGTTCTTTCAAATTTCCACTGTGGAAGTAGTTTTTGTTGTTGTTGCTACTGTTATTCATTTTTATTTTCTCCTAAACGTAGTATAGATTTTGCCTGTCCCGAACACGAAATTTTGACGAAATCTTAATTTTTTAAACCTCCTGGATTTCGAAAAACACATTTTTAGAAAATGTCTGTCGGTCTTCCTCTCTGTGAATAAAGATAATTTAAAAATTCTTTGAGCTAGACGGTTGGAGTTTGGTATACGATCTTTTCAGAAAAGTGACTTTTTTTTTGGAAATTTCGAGTAAAGTTTGTTTAGGGGAATTCCTTTTGTCCGGCTGTTCGAATAGAAATTCATACAATAACTACAAAACGAAGACAGCTAGGTCTGTAAAATTCGATACAAAGATTTAACATCTACAATGTAAAGATCTGTCATATTTTGAGCTAAATCCAACTATGGATTGAAAGCCTATCAGTCTGAGACTTAGAGAAACAGGTAAAAGTGATAATTCAAAAATGCAGCGACTTAAGTATATGGAATTTATTACATACTTTTACTAATTATTACAGAAATCTCTGATAGAGTGTATTCATATCCATATTAATAGATTTTTCTAACCATAGATTATTGGTTCTTTCCGACATCTTACTTTTGATATCTTATATCAGATTTTGATATAAGATATGACATCAAAAACTTTATAAAAAATAAGAATTCCGATTTTGAACTAGAACACTTTCAATGCCGTAACTTTAATAATATTAACATCTACATTCTAGAAGACAATATTAATGACTTAAACAAAAGTCTAGACCACGAAAATATTTATATTTGTAACTTAAAAACTTTATTTCCTTATGGTCTGAATAGCAAATTAAATGGCGAAGGCTATGGGGATATAAAAAATTCATGTATCTATAACAAATTTAATATTTTAAAATTTTTTTGAAATCCGAAGACTTTAGCAGAAGATTTAAAAGAGGTAAAGGTTGTCATTTTCAAATTATATTTGAGGAATTGCTGAATTATTGTAATCTGGATCATAATAGCGAACACATTCACAAAATTAGAAAATATATTTTTGGTCTTAAAAAAATAAAATTAAATGGTTAACAAATAATAAACTCGATGATTTAAAATTCAGAATTTTTACATTAAATGTGTAATTCTAGATCTTATTAAATTTAAGCTTAATATTGAAAACAACGATTAATTAATTAATAATGTCAATAATTTAAATAAAGAATTCTGTGTAATAAAAGTTTTAGACATTGGCTATGAAAAACTAAAGTTGCCTTAAATTTTACAGATTAACAAAGATTTCTTTCCTTTAAAGGATAATACAATAGTTTTAATAGCATTCAGTTATGCAGCAACTTTAAAGAAAAAAATTTGCGACTACAATTACTATAGTAAAAATTTCAATAAAATAAGCAAAATAGACTGCTATTGTTATAAAGAAATTTATAAGGACTATGTAGATACTGAAAAAGGGCATGTAATAACAGGAGATTTAAAAATTATAGATTCTGGCTCTTTAAGAGATCTAATGGGAATGGGAACTAAATTTAGACTAAGAGAAAAGCTAAACAATAAAAAAATCCTGATTTCTACTGGGCAGGATTTTAGATATTTTTATTTCTAAAATATCTAGAAAATATAACTGACCTAAAGAAGGTTTCAAAGAATGGAAAATAAGGATCTTAGAAGAAATTAAAGCAAAGTATAATGCGGGTGAAGTCAGAATAAAAGAAAGGGGAATTTATATTAACAAATCATTAAAAAAGGAAATAAAAACTTTAAAAGAGAAATTTATAATCACTGTAATAGATAAATCGGCAAATAATTTCTGTATAATGCGTAAACATTATTATAAACAACTGTTAATCAATGCATACAATTCTAATATGACTTACGATTTAGTTAATACTAGTAAAAAGGAAGTGGACAAAAGGATGTTAGCTTTCGCTAAAAAAACTAAAATTAAAACATGTTCTTTAAAGTATTCCTATTTGTTTCTAACTGTAAAATTTCATAAAAAACCAATCAAGTTTAGATTCGTTACCTGTAGTACAGGCAATTATAGTTACTACATCAGAAAACATTTTTTCGAATACCTAAAAATTATCCTAAATAAAATTGAAGACGAAGATAGCATTGCTATTAATAATAACAAAAAGGTTTTGGAATTTTAAAACGGGAACAAAATTTATAAAATTAATACTTTTGACTGAAAATTTATGTACCAACCTTCTCCATGAGAAATTAATAAATGTTTGAATTATATATGACGAATATTTAAATGAAGATATCATTAATAAATAAAACTGGCTGGCTTTATGCAATTTTAATATCACCGAAAATTATGTTTTCAATGATATTAATTTTTACAAACAAGTTAAGGGTATTCCAATGGGTATAGCTTTCTCAAGTGTTTTAGCCAATATTTTCCTACATTATTACGAGAAAAAAATAATGAATAATTACCTAATAAACGGATAGAGATTTAGCGAGGGTTTAATTTGGATTAACTTAGATAATACCAATATTGTTACTAACTGCTATCCTAAAGAATTAACTTTAACAGAAACAAATAAAAATAATCTTGAAGCTACTTATCTTTATTTGAAGATCGAAATTGCTAATGATAAAACAATTGTCGGTATTTATAATAAAAGAGACGAATTCAAATTTAGTATAATTAAACTCTGTAATTATCACTCTAATCTTCACACTAAAATTTTCAAAAAATTAATTTTCTCACAATTTAATAAAATTAAAACAATTTGTAATAATAAAATTTCATGTATAAAAGCAACAAATAGTTTTATTAAAAATTTAAACAATAATGATTTTTCCAAAAACTACTGCAATATCATATCAATATTTTAATTAAAAAAAGAAATGATGAAATATTAGTAAAATAGATGACGCTCATAAACTACATTTATCTTTATTTACATTGTATTATAATTGGAACAGCAGTTGGGGGGATATGATAGATTTCTTCTCCTGTTGCTGGTATGTTCTTTCTCATTTTGTTTTCTCAATTTATTAATTGGTTGGTTTGTTTTAATTTTGGTTGAATACTTTTGTTTCATTTGGTGATGTTTTTGTGTTTTTTTGCTGTTTAAATTGGTATGTCTCTTTTACCTTAATTTTAGGGGGATTTTTTGGGTCTCGAGGGGTAAGTTCTTTTGGACATTGCCCGAGGCCTCTCACAGAAAAAAAATCCCTTATTTTGAATCCTTGCCTGAGGGTGTCCCTTGGAGAAGTCTTCAGACCGGATTCTTTTTATATTGGTTGTAGTTTTGATTAACTAACTAACATACTCTAAAATAATGTACTCTAGCCCAAAATGCATCTTTTACCAGAAAGACATTAAATAAAAGTGTCTAAAAATAGTTATTTTTAGATACGAGGTTATTTTGAAACTTAGAGATTGATAAAATTTTGTGGAAGAAATTTTTGATTTTTTTGAAGCCTTGTTTAACAGGTATTCAAGCAAATGAAAAAATAATGTACTACAGGCATTATAGAGATATATAAATCAATTTTTGTTAAATTATAATTTGTAGCAAAGTTTTTATTGATTTTACTTCTAGTTTGTATGGTAAAAAAAGGTAAAAAAAAAGAAAGAGAGATATTTACTTTATTGAAAAGTAGATCGATATAATTTTAAATGACAAATTATTAAAATTAATGGAAGAAAGTAAAAAACAATAAAATTAATTCCAGTTCTATGCTTTCAAGCTATCAACGAGATAAGAAAAAAATATTTAGCAAGAATATATTTTAATTTTTTTCCTTAAACAAATACCATCCATTTGCTTTGTGAAAACTTAATATTACCTTCTTTCCATCAAAGCAAATTCATTTAATTAATTGGATTGGAAAGAAAAAAAGTTAATTAATAAAAAAGGCAATAAAATAACTATTTTCTTATTTAACTTTTCTGCACATAAAGTTTTATTTTCATCTATTGGTTTTTTATCCAAACTCTCAAGTTCATCTGTGAACCAATTTCTTAAAAATTATTTGTTTCATTCATAATATGTACATTTTTCCGTTTTGATTTAAAAAATCATTTTTTTTACATATATAATTTTTAAAATTGTTTTCTTTTGCTAACTTATGTTGTTCTCAAATGAAGCATTCTCATAGCCATTAGAAATAAAAAACTAAGTGTATTTTGAAAAAAATTGTACCTGGTATATAAACCAACGGGAGTATTAACCCCAAAACATTCTTGCACTCATTCTAATAACTAGTTGTATTCGCGAATGCCGTACATGGCATTGGCGTAGAATAATTATAACATATTAACTTCTGGCGTCAGTTTAATATTTTTATTGTATGCTTGGGGTGGTATTTGGTGATTAATTCCTGACATCCTTTAACAGATCCAAAAATAGAATTGGCATTTTAGATACATTTTCGTCAACGGATCGAAACAAAAAATTGACATAAAACTTGTTATAGTCTTAAATGTATGCAACAAATTCGATATATTTGTCATTGCATTTTTGAATTATCGCGATTACATGTTTCTCTAAGTCTCAGACGGAAAGGCTTTCACTCCATAGTTGGATTTGGCTCAAAATATGACCGATCTCTACGTTGTAGATGTTAAATCTTTGTATCGAATTTTATAGACCTAGCTGTCTTCGTTTTGTAGTTATTGTATGAACTTCTATTCGAAAAGCTGGACAAAAAGAATTCCCCTAAGCAAATTTTACTCAAAATTTCCAAAAAAAAAAAAAAAAAAAAAAAAAGCCAATTTGCTGAAAAGATTGTATACCAAACTTCAACCATCTAGCTCAAAGCATTTTTAAGTTATCTTTATTCACAGAGAGGAAGACCGACAGACATTTTCTAAAAATGTGTTTTTCGAAATCCAGGAGGTTTAAAAAATCAAGATTCGTCAAAATTTCGTGTTCGGGACAGGCAAAATCTATACTACGTTTAGGAGAAAATAAAAATGAATAACAGTAGCAACAACAACAACAAAAACTACTTCCACAGTGGAAATTCGAAAGAATCAATATTACACAATACTTAGCAGAATCTTTTACGTATATTTTGAACATTTTTGTTGTTTCAAAAAATATTTCATTTGCACTCTTTTGGATTGGGTTGGGTCTCCGAATAATCAATGGATAAAAAATTTATTAAATGCAATTGCACTGTTTCAGAAATTTCTGCTATAATAAGTTATTTAAAAAAAACCGAAAAAAATTAACAGAAAATTTAAAAACTGAAAAAAAAAAAATAATCTTTAGAAATAAATCATAATAAACAAAGCATGCAATATTTCTGTGAAGAGCGGCATGAAAGCTGTTTAGAATAAACGCCACTCATTTCTTTCAACTGCCATTATTATAAATTCCTCAAATGCCGTTACCTTTGGAGCTGAAATTTATTTGCAGTTCGAATTTTCTCATTTTCGAGGACATTCTTTACTATATTCATATTCTTTTACCTTTAATTCAAAAGTAAGATGTCGGAAAGAACCAAAAATCTATGATTAGAAAAATCTATTATTATGGATATGAATACACTCTATCAGAGATTTCTGTAATAATTAGCGATTTTTGAAAACTGAAGAATTTCATTTGTGGAGAAATAAATTATATTA
The DNA here is from genome assembly GCA_026543055.1 of Argiope trifasciata. Taxonomy (NCBI): domain Eukaryota; kingdom Metazoa; phylum Arthropoda; class Arachnida; order Araneae; family Araneidae; genus Argiope; species Argiope trifasciata. The sequence goes on from JAPMOQ010062489.1 coordinate 12,313, forward strand.
AAAGAACATGCAATATGTACTCTTAGGAACCGCATGGAAATTTTTCTAGCAGAAATGCCACTCATTTCTTTTAACTCTCATTATTATAAATTCCTCACATACCGTTACTTTTTGAACTGAAATTTATTTGCAATTCGAACTTTCACATTTTCGTAAACATTCTTTACTATACCTATATTCTTTTTCTTTTAATTGAAAAGAAAGAAGTCGGAAAGAACGCGACACGCAAAAAGAACAACATTCGAAAAAGCCTTCTTCGGAATGTGCGCAATCGATGAGCTAGAGTAAAATTGCGTGTTCTTTTCCGAAAGGATTAGGAAAAAGAAGTTACGGCAGAAAATATTCAGGCAAAACCAGCCGTGTTGTATTATATCGATTCTCATCCCATCTGACGTCATTTGGGCAGGTAGAAAACGTTCCGTGTTTCAGCATCTGCATACAACATTCATAAATGAAGTAAACTTCGTTAAGCGGGTCACGGGACCTTGTGTGAATGGCATTAATTCCGGAACTATGACGTCAGAGGATTTTCACTTCTCTGATTGGAGTAGGGGACAAATTAGTTTTTAACTAAAAAAGAAAGACCTCTAGTATTTACTATACTTTCGTAGTAACATGAAACAAAATTCCAGATTAATTGGGATTTTCATTTTAAAAGCAAAGAATCTAAATTAAAGAAGTATTAAAGAAACAGAAAAAAATTCTATTATTCGAAAATAAATACGAGACTTTGCAATTAAAATCATATACAACAAATTTGAGGAGTTTCTAAACTAATATGTATTTGGATCTGTTTTGTATGTTGTAACTAATGACACTTTACTTTACAAGCCTGTCAGTTAACTGTCATCGATTTAAGCCGAGTGAGTGCCTTTTGTTTTTTCAGTAGCGCCAACCAGGTCAAGAGTACGATTTAGATATTCACGTGTCACAACCCTTTTTACGGGATGGACTTCATTCCTACATTACATTCACTCATCCACAGGTCGTAATTTAGATTTGGATCCGTGAACGACTATCTCTGAACTAGTATTCCCTGTCGTAATACTCTCGGCATGGAGGATTTTCTGACCACTACTGATTTATACGCATGCCAGTCACCACACACACGAAGAGTCTTAAGCCGGAGGGCTCGAACTCACAATCTAAGGGATGCGAATTCAACGCCCTACCTACCAGGTTATCTGGCCTCTATGGCTGAATCTAATATCTATATTTAAAATAGCCTTGGAATTTTGTGATGTACATATCCAGAATCGTTGGGTGTACTAATACAAGAATGAATAATATTCATATTAATAGGAACCAGATTATAATATAGATAATTTTATCGACCTTGCATAAATTAAGGATGATTATAAAAATTTTATAGTTGTTGACTCTGATTCTCAGGCAGAGAAACAAAAGTGACATTTTTGTTATCTTTACCATCTTATTAGATAACATCTTCCTCTTTCCTGTGATTCAAATATGAACCTTTAAAATATTTGAGATACTTGTAGACATTAAATAATTCTTTGTATGAAATTATAAGTCTTTAAATAAATTAATCATAGTTTGATTTAAGAATCGATTATTTGATGTCTGTATGACGCACGAGTGAGACAGTACTGTAATGGTAACAGTTAAAAGGGAATCGGCAATATTTGTGTTTCTCATAAAAGTGATTTTGCCTTAGTTCCGATAGGTAGGTAAGCGGATTTCAGTTTTTTTAACGATTTTAAATCATCGTTGATTGATTGACAGTTTTTTGAAGTTCAACATATGTAGCAAATGCCATGATTAAACAATTTTTTTGGAAGTCTCCCCCGTATTGTTGAAAAGGAAGATCGAAAACAAAAAAGTAGAAATTTGAAGAAAAGCAAGGCCTGAAAAAGGCTAGATATTTTATAGCCAATACAATGGCTGATTTTCGATTAAGCAACTTATTAGGACCGTTGAGTTGACAGGGTCCACAACAATTAGGCAGATTAAATAGATATTATTAATTTATTTGCCAAATAAATTTGTAGAAATGCAAATTCGATTGCTTATAGGATATTAAGATGTTACAGAGACTTTTCCAAGTACAACAGATCAAGAGCCCATGTTTTATTATATTCATATAATTAATGCAAATTTCATATACACTGAGATTTTGTTTAAATGATATTGCTCATAAATATAAAGGCGATTCATAAGTCATTATTATAAGTCATAAGTCATTATTATAAATTGTTCACCTTCATTAGTCATTACAAATAAATAACTAAAAATATAGATTCATTAATTTAAAAAAATTTAAAAAAATAATACGCACACACACACGCACGCACGCACACACACACGCACGCACACACACACGCACGCACACACACACACACACAGAGAGAGAGAGAGAGAGAGAGTCGAACTCGAAATTTTGACGAATCTCCACGTTTCAGGCTTTCCAGAGTTCGGAATGCACGTTTTTGGAAAATATTCGTTTTTCTGTCTGTTTGTTACAAAGATAAAAAAAACAAGTTTTGAGCTAGACGAATGAAATTCGTCATAGATTGTTTCATAAAGTTTGTAGAATTCTTACTTTGTCTATAAATTTTCAGGATTTTTAAATATTAAATGCCAAGTTTTTTGATCTTTTATTGTCTTCCTTTTTCGGCCCCAAATAAATACTTTCCATTAATTCAAAACATAAAACTCAAACGTTTCTGGAAAGGAGAATATAGAAAACTAAAAAAAAAAATTTCATTAAATGTTTTGAAATGTCAAAATTACTGCTTTAATTTTTTTCCCCTAACTATAAATTTTCAGGATTTTTAAATATTAAATGCCAAGTTTTTTAGTCTTTTAATCTTTAATTTTTTAACAATGAAATGAATGCTTAATATAAATGCTTTATAAATGAAAAAAATTAAATATTCAAAACATGTATTTTTGAATTTTTTAATGCTTAATTGTTAATAAATTTTTTAAAGTTGTAATTTTGAATATTTATATTTTAAAAATTCAAAATTTTCAAAATTTCACATCTTAAACTTTTTTCAAAGTATTTTGAACGAAACATTCAAAATTTGTAGTTTGTCAATGAATGGTAATAATTTGTAAAATACCGTTTTACTTAAATTACATATTTCCCCTATATTAGTGCCGATGTTTTATTATCATACCTAAGAATGTTTTTTTAATATTGAATTTCTTTATTTTAAGGGCTATATTTAGATTTGAATCTTGCGTTTGAAATTGATCTAGAAAACAAGTTCCGCGCTTCCCGTTTTTCTTTACATAATCAAATATTATTTGAGATTCTGGGCTAGAAAAAGGAGTTTCAGGTGCAAAATGCAAAGGATCACCATCGAAGAAATGGAATATTTAAGGAGCTTAGGGCTGAAGGTTGAAATCCTAGAATCCATTATTCATGCTCAGAAAATGAAATTTTGTAAGGTCTGATAGTTCTGAAGACAAAATTTCTAGATTGCTGTAAAATATTTTTATTGGTAACGAAGTTCCCTTTTGTATTTTTCTTTTACCTATTGTATATACGAAATTTACAAAATGAAGGTATTGCAATCGTCAAATTTGAGATTTTGACGAATCTTTCCGTTTCAGACCTGCCTGACAAAAAACACATTTTTTCAATTATATATATCTCTCTATGAACAAATGTAAACTCAGAAACGCTTTGCGCTAGATGAAAAAAAAATTGGTTTATGGTCTTCACACTAAATTTGTAGACTTTTATTACATTTTGAACGTAAACCTCATAGAGAAAGTTTATCTTTAAATAAGTGAAAAAAATATTATTTTTTGGGAGCTTTTTCTTAAAAAAAAACAGTGAAATTTCTCAAATTTGCAATACTTTTGACCAGCACTGTATATAAAATACTAACACACGTAGCACAGAAATCACTCTTATTACTTATCGACGAATGGTTAAGGTCAAATATAAACAAATCGCCATTTAAACATCCCAGTTTGCTTCATTAAAACGTGTTTACACTTACATTTAATTCAATACTTTACAATTAATTAATGGAAATGTAAAGAATTATTAGAATTTCTCAGCTGTTAATCAGCCGTGTCACCAAAAACTTCATTCAGTCAGAAAATATAAAAGAATCTAGGATGATCAAAACAAATGATAAAGTTTAGTCGAGCACTAAAACAGATTTAATTGTCTTCCGATAGTTAATTGTTATGGCTTGACCTTTACCTGCTCCCTAACTCCCGTGCCAAAGCAGAGGGTAAACAGACAAGGCTCTCATTCCCTCTCCAGTATGTCAGCAGATCAAGACATTCCTTCGACGCCAAGACAAATTCATACAAGGAAGGAGATAGCCTCTGAAACGAGGTGGGTGCTCCATTAAACGTTCATATCCCGTTAATCGTTAATAAATCACAAAAGGGATTTTTGAACCCTTTAAAGTAAAAAATGGTAATTCAAGTTTAAATATATTAACTTTTTTTTGTCTATTTTGGAATCACACAAAGGAATTGAGTATATGGTGGCAAAGGGCGTATTCACTAATTTCTTTTTTTTAAATTTTGAAATTATAGTCACAGAAACTGCAAAAAACTCCTAAATGCATTTACTATTTTCCCTGATTGAATGGCTGTGGATATGCAAATGAATGTAATAATTGAAAATGAATTTGATCTTTTATTCATAATGAATAATAACAAGCA
>JAPMOQ010062499.1:0-15579 GCA_026543055.1 Argiope trifasciata
CCACAAGCCCGACTCCAATATTTTTAACATTTATAATTTATTTTATGCACGCCAGAAGGCCACTTTTCCGCGCTGTTACAAATTAAAAATCAAAAACTGATTACTTTCGTTCCTCGTGGAACGAAAGTAATCAGTGCACTATAGCCAGAACACAGGTTCATTGGCCAAGAAATTGGACGTTTCTTGATCATGTGATGTAAAAATGATGATGATTCTCCTAATAGAAAACGTTAACGCACATTTAATGTATTTTATGCATTTTTAATGTTTCATTATTTAAAGTAAAATGCAATGTTCCTTTATCTTTTTCTGTACCAGTACACGTGTTCTCTAGAGCAGAGGTGTCCAAACTTTTCGCGGCACGGGCCGGATCGAAATTATATTCATGTTATACGGGCCACATGTATATACAAATTGAAAAATGTCATTATGAGTAAAGTAGCATTAAATACTATTAATTAGTACTATTTTATTGTAACTTGAAAATACAAAATACTAAACAAAGTATAATTATATCATTATTTTGTATAAATTGAAATATTTTCATGCAACTTCTAATGCGAATGATGAAACTGTTCTTTTTTGTTGTTGTTGTTGAAGAATGTCTTTATAGTTGGGATCAAAATTTGTTACACCAATCATAAGCAATGACTGCAAATGATCATCAGATAAATTTGCTCTATATTTAGATTTGAGATACTTCATTCGAGAAAAAGTTTGTTCGCACACGTAAGTAGTCCCAAACATTGAAATGAATTTACGAGCAAATTTCTTCAAATTTGGGAACTCTTTTGCATCCAAATATTCATAAAAATCTATTAAGTTTCCTTCCTTGTGTTTGTCCTTGATTTGTTCGTTTGCTTGAAGATCAATCATTTCTATTTGAAGCTGGCTTGAAATTTCAGCAACGTTGCAATCAAATGGATTTTGGAATAGCCGAATTTCTTTTGAATTCATGTCCAAATCAGAATTTTTACTTAGTCTTATAACTTTACAGTGCGATAGACATTTGTGTTTGGTCAAGTACAACAACTCCGTTTTGTTGGCCACGTAGTTTTTCGATATACTTTTATGAAAATGAAAAGGTTTGGGCGAAAACATCATTATGTTTTAAAACCCTCCGCGGGCCGGATAAAATCACTTGGCGGGCCGTAGTTTGGACACCTCTGCTCTAGAGGGTTCTTTGTTGTCTGAAAGTGTACAATATCAAGTGTGTCGTTAGTTCCTTCTTGCTAGGTAGAGTTTTTCTTCGGCGGCTCCATCAAGTTTCCTACATGGTCACTGGTTAGTTTGGAGTATCGCTTGCATAATAGTAATTTTCCTCAAATATTCCAAACAATACTGGTAAAACAAACATCAAATGTCAATGGTCAAGCGACTCGCTATCTACCACTCACAAAGTGAATAAAACGCAACGTTTACATCAAATTTTCTAATAGAAATATATTTTGTTTTATTTTAGAATCAAGCAAACAGTATAATTAATACTATTTATTTCAATTTAAAATGTATCTAAATGAACAGCATAATTACTAATATTTACTTTGAATTAAACCAAATAAATCAAGGTAATTTGTAAGAGAATGTTTTTATTAATATTTTTTGAGCTACTGTTATTTTACCCGAATATAGCATTCATTAGAGAAAAAAAATCTCAACTGGTAACTTTTTGCAATTTATATTTTGATGAGTCTGCGATTTTTTAAATGTATCTTTACAGTCATTAAATCATAAGTGTTATTTTAGTATTGTGGTTTTTATGTATATGGGTGCAATTAATTACTATATATGTGTACTTAATTAATTTCCTAATTTTTAGCTTAATTTAACCTCTATTAACTGCATTTTAAAATTCTCTAGTTCCTGATTCAATTCTACCTTATTTATTTAATTAATTTAGAACGAGTTCTAAAATAGCTGAAATCAACAAGTTGCCACACTCCGAGTGAAGGGATAAAAAATTGTCAACCTGACAGAATTCTTTTTAAAAGATCCCTATAAATCCCTTGCATAAATGGACACACGTAAAGAATTCCCTATCAAAATCTCACAGCATATGATCATGGGGATAAATATTTCATTAGCTTTTTTTCTTGTGTTATTCTATGTAGATGTGCGTCATCGCTTCAGCTTGTACGTAAATTATGCCACCGAGAATGGAACAAAAGCGAAATTTTAAATTTGAAAGTATCTTCTCTCTTCGGTCTCTATTTAAAAAGTTCTGTTTATACACACGCACATACGTATATAAAGAAAATAATAACTTTAACTGCTTTGTTCACCAAATATTTTCCAAGACATAAAGGCAAACTCTGGATATTTTCATTTGCATGAATTTGTTAAATCACATTTAAACAATCTTTATGAAAGAATAATTTCTATATATATCTAAATATCAAAATTTTTTATTCGCATGCGAAGTGTAATGCGCATTTAAATTAAATTTATCAGAAAATACGTTACCACACACATCACAACAACAGGAATTGTATGAATTCGATCATGTTTATTCAAATAGTCTTAAAATTTTTATAGAATGCAGAACAAGTTTAAGATTTTTCAGTTTTATGAATTCGACAATGAGAAGTTAAATAATTTTTCTGGGAAAATACTCTACAGCATATATCACAAGAATAGGGTTTTTCATTGGTATGTGTTCGATAATGCAAATTTAAAGTCCATTTCCTAGAAAATTCTGCATTACATACCTCACAAGAATAGGGTTTTTCTTTTGTATGTGTTCGATAATGCAAGTTTAAAACCCCTTTCGGAGAAAATTTTGCATTACATACATCACAAGAATAAGGTTTCTCACCCGTATGTATCAGAAGATGCTGATTCAAATTATTTTTCCAAAGAAATTTTTTACTGCAGACGTCACAAGAATAGGCCTTTGCATTTGTATGAGTTAGATAATGCTTCTTCAAAAACCTTTCTTCAAACAATTGCTTATTGCATACATCGCACGAATACGGTTTTTCTTTTGTATGAATTCGATAATGGTTCTGTAAAGTAGTTTTTTGAGAAAATTCTTTACTACATATATTACATGAAAGTTTTTCAAGTGTTTGGTCAAGACAATGTTTTGCCAATTTCCATGCTTTAGAAAATATCATTTTTGTTAGGGCAGTTTCTTGTTTGATGTGGGTTATTACATTTTATACAACTGAGCTTCATGCCGCAGTTGTCTGATCTATGCCCAAAGTTATCACAATTGTAGCATTGTGAGATAACATTTCTGCCTCTGAATTGCTCAACAGTTACCTTTAAATATTCAATTGTATCAATTTTATATATATTGACTACTATACTATTTCTGTTTAGCTCGACCATTAGAAAGGGTAGGGGGTTTCTAGTTTTTAATTGGGTAAATCTGACTACTTTATTCACAGAGAAGCCTTTGTTCTTTAGTTCCGCTTCTAATACCTCATTCATGTAGTCAATAGGTAATCCTTTAAATACCACCTTGACTGGTCTTTGAGGCGTATAACATAAAATTCAAATCCTTGCTCCCTACAATATTCCTGGATATTTTTATGCATATCAATATCCGCGGGGAAAACTTTAATAAATCCATTACCTAAAATATTGTTTTTTATGCCAAATTTTTGATGGAGTTTCTCCAAAACTTTATTAAAATCATTAGTATATTTTAACATGATTGGAGGTATTTTTTCTGTATTATTGTTTACATTATTTTCGTTGTCTTTAATGGCATTACTTAGAGCTTCGAATTTATTTTTTAAAGTTATTTGCTCTCTTTGGGGGGTTTTGTTTGCAATTTTAGCTGTTTTTCTTTTTGAAGGGCTTCGGAAATCCCCATTTATAATTGTTTGTTTATCATAAAAATCATCTCCTATCTTGCCATTTTTCATCAAATCTCTGGTAATCAAGCAGTCAGGAGGGGATAGACATTCAGAAACAGTGCTCAACTCACCCAAAAAATTGTCCTGTCTTTGCCTGGCAATCCCATGTTGCTCCAAATATTGTTGGTAGTTTTGGTCTTTATCCTTATTGAAATATCTTTGATTTTCGAAGATTTTAATGCTCTCTGCAAAACAATTAATTTGGTGTTTAACTAAGGATAGTTCACGCTCAATAGCTACTCGCCTAATACACGCTGCGCATGGTTTTAGTGAACTTCTTTTCATGAATTCGCTAGTATCTATTTCCATAACCTCATGGCTACGTATTCTTTTGTTTACCGTGCCTAAGCCGTTAGTGCCGGCAGGTTCCGAAGAACCGGACCTGTCCATCGAAATAAACAAAAACTCCGCAAACGAACAAACAGGAGAGACGGAAAATACCTCTGCTCCCTAGCAGGTCGAAACTCGGAATGAAAAATGGCAAATATTACACTTGTACTGTTTGGTACTTAACAAAGTTTGATTTTGAATATTTGTACTGGTACCAAATACTTTACTATCATCATCACCAGTTAAATAAATTTTATTTTCCATGAGAGAGTCTTCCATCTTCCATTCACATAATTGATTCCCCCCCACCACCACTAAAATGGATGACGACATATCAATGATTTTTTTCCTTAAGATATTCCTTTTCATCTGTATGTTGTCAATATATCGTCATTTTCCAGTTTATTTTTTTTAACTAATGTTGTATTTTCATTGCATCCATTCGCCTCCAAAATTCATCTGGAAAAGAAAATGCGTCTTATTATTTTTAACTCTACACATATTTAATAATTATTTGATCATATGCAGACATAATTGTACGTAGAATTAAGAGAGGGTTACCTAAATTTAATTAAACAAATTTCAGAGAAAAGGAAAATGCATGACATAAATTTTTATTCCTCAACAAAAATCTAATTCTCTAAATACACCGAAAAATTCATTATCATGATGTTCTGTTGTGAGACTGCATCGCCAGTAGACATTTTTAGTCTCTCTTTAGTTATTCGATTTATACTCCCAGATATAATGTTGTTGTAAATTTAAGAAAAATGAAAGAAACTGGTTGATAAAAGGGCATTGAATATTTGCTCAAAACTCCAAATTAGTACTATTAAATATTAATTTGACGAAGTATTCTTGTTCTCAAGGCATTTTTCTCATTCGAACAGTATAAAAGATTTTTCTACACACGAGAATCTCATGAATGGTCTCTATGGAACCCCTAAATTTTTATTTAGTCAAAAAATATAATCATTAATTTATGAAATCGAAAATTTTTAAGAAAATAAATATTTATCTTCAAGTACAATTTTACACTGTGACCGGTGGTTGGTGGGTCCTAATTAAGATAAGCCTTCTTGTGTAACATTAATTTATAATTAAAACATATAAGGTTACGTTACACACAAACACAAACAGAGAGTGGACAAAAACACGTCAACACATAACGATAACAGAGGCTTAACTGAGTGTCTCTCTAAGCACTCGCCAGAGGGCGGTGTGTAATGAGTGAATCATAGTGTAGGGGGAAAAAGGGAGTGCTACAACACTTATAATTCCGTATATTTACAAGTGTATTTATTTTTACAATAAATTTTCATGCCTTTTTTTTTTGTTAATGTTTCAACCGCAGTTGAATGAAATTTTACTAAGAGTTTAGAATAATTTTTAAAAAAACCGAAAATATTAATATTAAAGTTTATTATTTTAATAAAAATTTATTTAAAAGATATCATCCCTAAGTAAATTTATTTTTAAAATTTTATCTAAATCAGTTAAAAAGGACTTTTTTTTGTTGAATATTTACAAAATAATTCAAAATTAAAGAACAAAGACAAAAATTAAGGAATGCTGAAGGGTATTAATGGGGTACGAATGGGGTATGAAGGGCACGAAGTAAATGAAACAAAATAAATCATCAACGAAACCATCATCTGATCATACCACAAAAAGAAGAAAAAAATGTAGAGGAGAAAATCTTTTTCATTATTTCTTTTAATCAATGAATTAATTCGTGATTTAATTTTAAAAAGCATAGCAGAAAAACAGGTTTGACAGCATTATTTTATATTCAGTTTCACTGCATTTTATATTCAATTTCACATTATTTTATATTCAGTTTCGCAGTGTTTCCCTGAATTTAATAAACTGTTCTACATGCATTTCGATGATACTAGGACAGTAAAATAGTACAAAAAGTGTTCATTAACATAATCAATCAGTCACGTGATTTTAAAGTACATGTCAAAAGGATATAGAATAAGCCTGATCCAAAACAAAAATTAATTTTAAAATTGAAAACAAGTATTAAAAAAAACAGTGAAAAATTAAAATAGCCTTTTTTAACATACCAGAATTAGAAAATTGGTTGTGAGAATTTTACGACATAAAACTCAGATTTGGGTTTAACTTGCATTAAAAGAGTCTGGTATCTGTCTGAGATTGGAGGCACATTTTTAAACAGGCCTTTAACTATCAGTTTTAGTAGAAATTTTTAATGACTAGGACACAAAACAATAAATAACATTAATGAGAATTTTTTTTAAAAGATAATTAATTTAATTGAGGTATTTTAGGTAAAATTTGATGAAATTAGGGCAAAATGCAAAGCACTCTACACTATTTTCTACACATCATAGTTATTGTATTTATAAAAGCAGTGGACTAAAAGCAAAGAAAAATATACAAATGAAAAAAAAAAAAAAAGTTATGGATCTTCGAACATTTTTATGGCAAAAATATTGTAAAAGTCATAGGTACTACTGACAATAAAGTGCTAAAAATCAAAAACTATTAACATTAGGCCTAAATCCTTAGTTCATTGCATTCATAATATTTATGGTAATATATATACAAAATTTCTAGAAATAATATTTGTAAGTTTTTGAGAAACTGTGTTCTGCGTAATAAAATTTTGACAAAAAACTGATTCTTTAAAAAAATGCATTGAAAGTTTTTATTAGTTTACATCCAAAACAATATTTCCTTTTAAACACTTAAAATTCATCACTTTTGTAGTAAATGTCTTCCTTATTCGCAATTTAATAATTTTTCTCCCTTCATTAGAAGGGGGGGTTATAAAACAGAGAAAGAAAATTATAGAGCAAAGAATAGCTTATTATATTTTTCTGGACAATTTTGTAACCGGCAAAAGACAACTACAGTATTATATTAGCATGTAATGACCTGTAATAATACCCAATTAAGAATTTCTCTTATGCCAGAAAAACCATCATTTAAAAACAGTACCATTATATTAGTGCCTAAACACAAAATGTTCAACTCAACAAATATATTTTTGGGAATAATTGTCCAATTTTCAAACTTTCAATAATATTTTGTGTTTTCCCATAAAGACATTTTTTCAAAAGATTTTTAACACATAAATTAATATAAGTAGACTTAATAATATTCGTAATATTTTTGGAAGTCCTGTACGTGAGGGTTTTTTTCCCCCTTTCTGAAAGTGCACATTAGTATTGGCACCAAAAATCTTATCCCTTTGGGCTTTATCCATGCATTGGCTTTTTATTACTGGAACAAATATGAGCGAATGCAGCAAGTGCTGCACTTTGAATCTGTAATAAATTACCAACATTGGATCTTATTGCAACACCATAATAGTTTTTCATTTATTTATGACACTGTCTGCATGATTTCCTTTACCCCAAAAACCTTTAATAGATTTTTAAAGCTCTCAATTGAATAAACATTCGATTTTGAACATGCCCTATACATTCACATTTCACAATAGAACTTTTAGTGAATTTTAGCCAGAGAATATGAAGGTATTAAAGCGGAAAAAAACTGACTTTCGGTTATTTCTATGTCCATTTTATTCAACCCATGAAGCTTATAAAATCTGAATGATATTTACTATTGTGCACCTTTAGCAATACAGCATTTCATCAGGACAAAGACTGTATTTCATTTCGTGCATAATTTCAAAACCATGATTTCCCCAACAAAAAATTTGAGTGACTTCAATGACCTTACACCTATGTTATTTATTGTACACATGAACCTAATTGATGAAATTGAGTCTTATGATATCATAGAACTAAAATAATTTAACTATTCAGGTATTCAATCTTCTAATCAGACAGACAGATATTTTTTCAAGGCAGTTTTATTTTATTATTCTTCATATAAACTGCTCATGCAACTGACAGATTTTTTTTTCTTTTCTAGATTTATATATCTAACTTGATACGGATTCTTTACATTTATATCATTTACTTTACTACTATCTGTAAACTAAGTTAAGCAAAAATTATTAGAAATTCTCTACACTAGATCCAAATTTATCAAAGTTTGCATGTAATCATATCACAGATAATAAATATTTATGGAGAAAAGCTTTCTTCAAATCTCATTTGGGTTTTTCAATTATTAGAAATTTTGATATTCAAAATTTACTATCCCCTGAATTTTAAAATTTATTAGCCCTGGAAAGCATTTCTACATTTTAAAACATTTTTAAAAAATCAGCTTTTTTGAAAGGCATATTTTATTTCAGTGCAATTCCCCTCCCTCCCACTTTTAATTGTTTCAAAATTTTTTAACTCAATTTTGAGATAATACTTGCTTTTATGTAACTAAGCGTTAAAAAAAAAATGGGAATAATCATTATAAACTTATTTCATAGCAAAAGTTTTAAAAAAAGAATTTCTAATTTATTACTAATTACTGTTTTGCATATTACAAAACAGTGTTTTTAATTTCTTAACGTGAAATAATTTATAGGCCGACATTTATCTTACATAAAAATCTTTATTAACAGAACGTTACAACTTGCAAAGAGTCAAGAACAAAATTGGCATGGTAAACCAAAAACATTATAATACAACAATGTTTGGAACTAGTAAATTTCTCTCTTTTTCAAATCTACTGTCTCTATATGGTTTATTTTTCCTTTTATTCTTTTTTTTTTTTTGAATAACTGACTTTGTAAAGAAAGATGAAGTTCAGTATTCATAAAAATAAATTGAACATGGCATATATATATATTTTAATCACAATTCCAAATGAAAAATAGAATGAAGTTAGGTGTTAAATTAGACTATTTTAGAAATAGAATGTTCAACAAAGAAACAATGTTATTAAACTATAGAGGGTATTTGGTAATAACAGCACTAAAATGAAGGGGGTGGGGGAAATGTATATATTTAATTTGAGATGAAGGATAAAGATAATTTAAGATTATTTTTATAAATCATGCTATATGATTGCTATAACATGTTAAGATTTCAATGGAATTTTTGATATTCATCAAATAGTCAACAATACTTCAGAAATGAAAAAAAAAAAAAAAATTACATTCAATATAAAAAATTACAATGACAAAATTAAAATTCTAGAAAGTTTTCTGACTTATCATTATTTTGTATGAATTGAACATTTGTTTGAAGTAAATTAATTTGATATAAAAATTAGTTTTTTTAAAATTGATAATAATTATCCAGCATATATGCTAGACAAAAATGACATTATATCTAACAGAAGTGGGTACCAAAATATGCATTAAAAAATAAATATACAAAACTCTCATGGATATTTCTATTTTTAAAAAAGCAAATGATGTTATTTCAAACAGTCAAGAAATTTTATAGAGCTAACAAAAAATAATAAATAAGATTGATATGTAATTTTTTTATTGGATGAGGTTACTGTTATATAGAGGGCAGGATTAAGCCTTCAAAAGGTCTTCAAGAAATATAAGTTGTAGGGTCATTAGTCCTCCTCAACTTTCAAAGCCAATAATTTTTAAAAAGTAATTACTTTTTGTAGTTGATTTTAACAATAATTATTTAAAAATAAAAATGAAATACTTAATTGTATTCTATTTTTGAATTGATTTTAATAATTGCTAAAAAATTGTTACAAATCATAAAATAATGTGATAGGGAATTCGTAAACAATAATGAATTAGGAATGCTATTAAAATAATGTTCCCAGATTTAAATACTTACTTTTATATGAATAATTTACAATCGTAGCAATTTAAGTTCTTCAAAGTGTACTGCCAAAAAAAAGAGAGAGGGGGGCAGAATGACTTTTGGGCTCCTAGACAGTTACCTACTTATTAATGCATAATTTATATACAGCATATTGTTATTATATACAGCGGTTATATTTATATACAGCATTTTAAACCCTTCACATCAAGTGTTCTCTCAGCTTTTCATTTCTGCGGTTAAAATCAATCACAGATTTTTTCTTCTGTTTTTACTATTAACTAAAAAAGTATTCAAATGGTATTACGACTTATTACCTAGATTCTGGAGCCAAAAGTTTCATCATTTAGAAATTTCTAGAATTTTTTTAATATTTATTTTAGGAGTAATGGCAAAAATTCCACTGTAACATCTTTTTTTTAAAGTGCAAAACAATTTTTAATACACATACATTGATAAAAAGTTTTTGTATGATTTTTCACTTTTATTTGAATATTTTGGAAAAGGATGTTTTCTTCCATCTGCAAGTGTACTGCTTTTAATAGAATTTGAAAACCATTTATTCATCAAATAAATTTAGACACTAATAGATAAAGAATGTGCATACTTGCATACTTGATTTGTTTATCAAAGAATTTAAATCTTATTGCTGCAGTTTAAAAAAATTCTACAAAACATAAATTGCTTTAACATGGGAACATAATGTCTTTCAAACAGTTAATTTACATAAAGAGTGCATTTTGGAAGGCATGTCAAAAAAAAAATATTAAAAATAAAATTGTCATTAAATGAGTTAACATAATGCATGCTAAGTTTCATAAAGGAATAAAAATATGATTTACCAATCTAGTATAATTATCAGAGCGTTCTTGGAATTTATTTACATACACTTATATTCATACTATTAATAACAGGTTCTACAATTCAATGTATATAAGTAGTTTTGCGATAATTTTGCCTCATTCTACAAAAGACACTAACGCTTGTTTGTTTGCATTTTCAATTGAGTATATTTGAACTGCAGCTCTACAGAGAAAATGGTTCACTCCTTTGAATCGATTCAGCAGATTCAAGTCCACAAAATGAACGCATTATCTAGTAAGAAAAATTATCTTTTTTGACGAATTATTCATATATAATAATTTAGATCTTAAAGGGGCAATCAAAATCTTTAAAAACGAAAAGTGATACAATAAATATTCTTTAAAAGGAATGGAATTTAAAAAATCCTAAGAGTATAAATTCTATATCAGAAAATCTTGTTTCGATTAGCAATATCTAACTGAAGAAAAATATGTTAACACCTTATTAATTATTATAATCTCAAGAGTTTTCATCAGATCAATAGGAAACCAGAACTAATATATAACGCAAAAGACAAAGAGAGAGAGAGAGAGAGAGAAGTAATCAAACTCGTAGATGAGAACAGAACATTAGTGAGCCAACAGGTAGTGAACGACATATTTTCAATGAATTTTAGTGAGGAACGATATTCTGCAAAAATTGCTTTAGAGAGCCCTGCGACGATTAGCAGTAAAGATGATCGTAATTACAAACTGTAAACAGCGCCAGTGTCTGTACAATATAAACAAAGGGTTAACAGCTGTTGTAATATATTCCTTTCAAGGCAAGACAGATAGAAGATTCGAAACATTTGACAGGTATTTTAAGAACTTTCAAATTTCAATTTCGAAAATATTTAAAGACTATTTTTGTTTCAGTTCTTTTTATAATATTTATGTTTACAGTCTCTTAACTTGGTATTATTACTTATTAAAAATAAATTTATATATATAAACTATTATGCTTTCGCACTGTTGAATTATAAAATAATGCAGATTGATCGTTTTTGGAAAAACCAATGTATTATAATTGTTTAGAAGTATTTGTATGTCTTTTATAATTATTTTATGTTAATTAATGACTTATATTTATTAATATTATAGATACATCTCATTATCAATTATATCACAAAAATAAGACCTGCAAATACTTTTGAAATTAATAACTTTACACTGAAATTGGATTCTTAACATACATAGGATGAATTGGATTCTTAACATAGATTGGATTATTAACACATATATATATATATTCTATTCTTAACATATTAGATGCTTTTCATATTTTACGCTGTTTGAAGTCATATAGTTTTTATTTAATAATCGTAAAAATAATCAGATTAAATGAAAATAAAATTTAATAAATTATTTCTTTGTTATATTTGTCCAATGGATAATATTGAGACTCGTTAAGAAAATAGAAAAAAAAAATGAGAATCTCCAAATATGAAATAAAAATGAAGCAAGTATTTTAGATTTTGTAATGAGATTCTATTATATTTACTGTGATAGCAGCTCAATAATTAACAAGTGGAATGTAGATGTAATAACTTTCATTTTTTGGAAACTCCTCAGGAACTTTAACTTTTGGTCAAAATGAAAGAAATATTCATGTGTTCCATACCTAATCTCGGAGGCAAATTTCAAACTAAATAAATTAAGCAGTTACCTGCAACTTCTTGGAAAGGTTAAAGGAAAGTTGATTTAAAAATTTCTTGTTAACCTAATTTCCTATTAAATAAACTTGAAAACATACTAATTATAAGAATTATTAAAATCATTATTAAATAAAAATTATAATTAGTTTCTTATTTAATAACTACTTCTATTGTCTATAATTGTTTGAATATAAATTCCCTATTTCTTATTGTACCAATTACATATTTTTGCTTGCAAGTAAAGAAGTCATGAATTAATAATCAGGGTTTATTTTTCAAGAATATAATTAATTAAATAATTTTTTTTCATGTTATACCTATTAAAGTATATTTAAATAAAGCCATTTACATTTTCACAGTTTTATTACCACTTACAGTTTCTAATATAAAAATATTAAATTAAAATAAATAATTCATATGCTTATAATATTTCAAAATTTGAAACTAAATTTACTAATTAAAATTTAAAAGAGGTGTTTTATGCATTGTCTAAGGCAGCAAAATGAATCAATCCATCACTGCTAAATCTCTAAAAAAATTGTCAATGTTTGACATTATATCCTTATTTACCTTGACAAATGCAATTGATGTTATCAATAATTATATCGAATTAGAATGTAAAAAATTCCATTGATATTTAAACATTTAAAAGTAAAATACTTTATGCATACTTTCAGCATAATAAGTTAATGCTCTATAACATGAAATATATAAATTTTCTGTCAGTTTAAATTCATTTCACCAATTCCCCTTTTTTCACTAAATTAAGAAATTTTTTAAAGGTAAGTATTCATTTTTTAATGGTATAAGTAACTGCATTGTTTTCTAATTCAGCATGGCAACTTCATCATATTAGGTGTGCATATTTGTTTTACTCATATTTATTCTTTACCTAGCTATAAAACTGGAGTAAACTGTAGTATTAAATATAGATTGACCATAAATTAATTTCTGTTGTTTTGAATTCAATTAAAAATATGTTTTGTCAGTTTTATTTATATTTGGTCTATATATAATTGTGGGCTTAAATTTTTTTATTTTGCACAAAATTTCAAATTTTATTGTTGTTCCTAAAATTTATTCTTATGAAGTATGATCAAGTACTGCGTTTCTTTTCTTAAAAAAATCTTAGAATTATCGAGTACACATTCTCTTTTTAACTGGGGTTCAAATATTCAGGTTTTTAGTGGTGTTTTGGTTACAAATCTATAATAAAAAAATCTCTATTTACTATTTCGTTTATGTAGTATAGAGAAAGTATTGTAATCGTCAAAAACTATGAACTCGAGGTTTTGAAGAATCTTCTCATTTCTGACTTCCCATTTAAAAAAAACACATTTTTGGAAAATATCCCTCTGTGTGTGATAAAGATAACTCAAAAGCGTTTTGAACTAGGCGGGTGAAATTTGATATACAATATTTATATCAAATTTGTAGATTTCTATCAAATTTTCAGCAAAATCCATTCAAAGAAAATCTATCTGCACGACTTTTCGCATATTAGTCAACACGATAATTGCAAAATAATCTATACTTATGATAAAGCTCAATGTGTGTGTGTGTTGGCGCTCTACAGGCCAGACCGTTGGACCTACAACTACCAAATTTGGTACATGCATACCTTGGAGTTCCGGAATGTGCACCTCGGAGCCCTTTTTTCGAATTTTTAATAATTAGAATTTAAGCGAAATTTCGACGTTTTTCCGCTATAACTTCCGAAAATATTATCGCACAAACAGGATTTTTACATCAATTTAAAGATTAAAAAATTAGTTTTCTAATGGTATCAGTATTTTAATGTATAACCCAAGTCTCTATTTTTAACGAATTTTTAAAGAAATGTTTTGACCATGTTTTTTTGAGCACGTGACTGGATAAAATAAAAGAAAACAATCACGGAATTTCAAATAATAATAATAAAAAAATCTATCATCGTAAATCAAGTCTAAAGAAACGATACTTTTTGCACGTGACTGGATAAAATAAAAGAAACATAAAATGTGATATTTTCTAAAAAATAAATGCAACGCAAAGGTTTCTACAATCGTTTGCAATATCCAAATCATTTATTCAACAAATCATCTTTATTTATGGTAAACCTGATTGAATTTAGACAGGATATGCATTGAAATCCCGACTTAATGGCATATTTATTTAATCGTTTGCAATATCTGTATCATTAATTCAATACTTTTTTTTCCTTTCTCGCTTTCTTTAAAAAAACATATTTAATATTTTGGCAACATCATCGAATTTTTTTTAAATATTTTGGAAGCATAACCGATGGTTAAAACTGACTGATTTATAAAATTAAAGAATCTTGTTAGGCAAAGGTGTACTTTTAGAACTTTCCGTCGATCATCTTAAAGAAAATATTAATTTCAGGTCAATCAATGCCCGGAATTACTTCAAGGCTAATAAATATGTGATTTAATTGAATATTTTAGAACGCTTTACTCATGCCGAACCAGCTGGTCGCCAAAGGCGGCTAGTAATAAATAAATGAAATCAAATAGAGCTAGATGGATAAAATTCGATATGCAGATTTAACATTTATAGTGTAGACAGACAACTGTCAGTTTCAAGTCAAATCTATCAAAGAATTAACCATTTGTCGGTCTTTACTTTCAGAAATATGTAAACGTAATAATTTAAAAATAGAATGACTTAAATATGCTAAATTTTGTATAGGATTTCGTGACTACAAGTGTAGTTTTGTGTCAAATCTTGGTTTTAATCAGTTTGGAAAAACGCATTTAAAATACAAATTCCATTTTTCGGATACTATTAACAGCATGACAGGGATTAATCTCCAAATCAAATGCCAAGGATCGCGCAATACATTTAGTAAAAGTACTAAATTCGCGCCATGGGTTAATATTTTGTAATTATTGTACGCTATTGACATTCAAGACGTTTTCTGAGATAAAACTTTTATTAGAGAATAGGCGAGAAAGTTTTTGGAAGATCACTCACCCTGATTAGTATTTTATTTTGAGAAACGTAGCCTCAAGCTCTGAATGTAAATAGGATTGCAACAATCTTTATATTCTTCATCACTTGATTCGAATCACTTTAATTTTGAAGAATCCAAAAAATAATAGTTATATATATATATAAATGAGCTTGAATCTAATTCTAAATTTTTCACCCCCTTATCAATTGTCCTACCTTCCCCACCATAGTTATGCTACTGCTTACAAAA
>JAPMOQ010062506.1:0-27250 GCA_026543055.1 Argiope trifasciata
TCAGCTACAAGATTTGTTTCATTAACTCAAGAAAATTCTATGATATCAAGCTATTCTCTATCATTCTGTGAATTAAACCAATTCAATGTAATATTAATGATCTATCATATATATCTGATGCCATTTAATTTATTACCATAACTGTTAAGCAGAATCTGTTAAATCTCGTTAAAACAGCATAGCACAGTTTGAGCTTTGATTCAATTGGACGCAGAGAAACATGTCATGTGACTCCAGCAAACATCAGTAAAGCAGGTTTCAATGACAGTGTCAACGTGTGTTCTAAATCTGCAATCGCATACAAAAGCTGGCTGGGCTTTGTAACGAGCGATATCATAGCCAATATGTATATTCCCTGCAGTATCTGCTAAAGCAGGAGTGAAATTCTAAAGGAATAGCACAACAATCGTTGAGTCAGTTGAAATCATACACAAATCAATCATTTTCAAAGGATACTTGGCGATTTGATGCCTTGCAGTGCTTGAATTCCTGAATTTATTTCCAACACCCATCAAGATTGTAGCTTATAAAATCGAAAAAAAATATCAAAATCATTGTGTAATTATCCATAAATAGAATTTGTTGATTGGTATTTTGAGCATGATTCTATGTTATTGGCAGAGTTATAAAATAAAATTTCAGGAAACGTCATTCTAATAAGCCTAGATGGGTGTGTGTGAAAAATTATTTTAATACTATCAGTGAATCAATTTTCGTTTGTAATTAAGGTAGTTTTGTAAGTTTATCAGAAAAGGCCTAATTTAAATAATCTATTGTTTTTATATTTATTCCATATCATGTAGAAATTAGTAATATAATAAAATGAAAAAATGAAAATAAATTAGAAAAGATTTCAAATTCCAATCCAAATAATCATAGCACGAGGAATTTCATTTGCCTTTCTGAGGCTTTATATAAAATTTATAAATGTTTATCAACTATACCAAGTTAATGTGAATACAAAATTTACTTAAAATTGCTCATGAAGCGTATTTGAACCGAATAATCAAAACAATAACGTACCAGTTTGAGGTATACTTTAAAATATTTTTTAATTAATTATTTTTTTTAAAAAATATTTTTTTAAATTAAAGAAACATTGTAAAAAATTGAGTTAGTTTTGTAGTTAAATTTTAAGCTAAGCCAAAAATAGTTTTGATGAGGTATGAGATGAAAGAAAACTTAAAATATAAATTTTTCTTAGTTAAAAATTGAAACGAAAATTCGAAAAACGTTAATTTATTCAATATGTATTTATTAATAATTAAATATTCACTAATTTTTATTGGCAAATTACCAACAATATTAACTGATAAACGTATATTTGATTTTGCAAGGCCTATAAAGAAATTTATAGGTACTAACTAAACTAAATGTTTTCTGTAAATGGCTTGAAAACCCGAAGTAGTGAGTTTAATTTAATTCAGATCAACATAAATGGGAATAAATTTATATTTCTAAATGGACATTTTCCATTTTAATCAGATAATACGTTCGTATTTGATATTCATATATTAATTTAGTAAATCTCTAGCTCGAAATTGGAATATTGCGAACTCGCGATTAGCCCCAAACCGGTTATTTCCACTAGATTGGTTGATATAAGTGAAATCTTTATAGAAAACTACATTTTTGATAATGTTGAAAGAAATATTTTTAAAGCATTTTCGATTCCATTTTTATTTCTTTCATCTACCCTCGATTTCAATTTAGATATATGTGGCTTGTTAGTATAGATCCAAATGTCATATTAAATTTATCAAGCTAGTATTCATCGCATAAATATTTGAAGATGCCAAAAATATGTTAACATTTTTGAATGGGACATTTTAAAAATAATTTTGTGATATCAATGCCTATCTGTAAGAGTGAGCAGAGTTACAGATGAACAAAAAGAATTATTTTATACATTTTCCTGGTATTTTGACATTTTTCATGTGTTATTAAAAGAATGAAGACTTTACATCTCAATGAATAGGATTTATATGATTGCTTACGACATAGAATTTAATATGACTTATAATTTTATTTTTAAATATTTAATAAATAAGATTTATCATTAACTATAGTAAAAAAGTATATGTTTTTTGAAGGAAATTTCCCTCTTACGTGATTGATAAATATTGTGCTTAAATCATATAAGGCTCATTTTATCTTTATAGTAATTGAAATACACCAATAACAGAAACACCATTGATATTTATATTGATTTTTCTTGACAAAATTATTTAAATAGTTATAACCGATGAAATAAAAACAAAAAATAAAACCATCATCACTAAAATTTTGAAATAATCTCTACATGAAATATTAGAATATGACTTATATTTTAATTATATTGTATATAAACACTAAATCCTCGTATGAAGCATAATATGCATCAAAATAAAATTTCTTTCTACATTATCAACCTGTATATACTCATATAATTCTCAATTTTGAATAAATAAACAAAATATTTTTATTCAATATACTAATATTTCGCGTGATTTTATTAATTATACCAAAACATTTGATCTCATTTAATCATTACATGCCTTTTAAATAAAATGTAATTTCAGGCAAAATGCGATATCTTAATGCGGTCAAAATAAAAGGTTAACGTAAGGCAAAGATTAAAAAAATTAATGTAATGTGAGAATTGATATAACAAAACGATCTAATAGCTATTCAGGAGCTCGACCATGGACAGGTATAATCGGATATGAAAATACATATACATGCAGGATGAGATGTTGGTTAAATGCTTATGAGATGCTCTAGCAATAATGATAACCATTGTTATAAAAAATGTCTTTTGTAGGATTGATGTCGAGTTATATTCTCAGAATAATATATCCAATAAAAGCCGCTACAAGCAATAAACAGTATTATTTAACACTAAATTTTAGTAATTGCAAACAGCAGTTTTATAAACAATGTGCATAAATTTCTTAGTCATGTTTTTATACATTTCATTTAAACAATAATGCAGGAAAGTTTTTGTTGAATTTACAACTAATCATTTGCACCTTTAAAAGTATTTTATTTTACAAAATTCTTTGCCATGGGGAAATTATTCCTATATATTAAATAATTAATTCTATCCGAGTATTATATAAACTAGATATAATTCTCTTTAAATAAGTAAAGTACTAAACTATTATCCTTGACTAAAAAGATAAATTTCGAATTCAGGAAAATAACTTTTTTTATGAATTGAATTAATTTTTTTTTCTTCTTTTCATCTGCTTTTTTTTGCAGCTAAATGTTAATTCTCATTTAGTGCATTTATTATTTGGTGTAAGATTCTGTAAATCAAGTACTTGGTAGTTAAAATTAAGACAATGGAAAAAGAAAATAAGTCAATGAAGAAAAATCATATTTATATTTTGTTTCAACAATTCCAAAATATAGTAAATCGAAATTTGTTTCCATGTAAGATAGATTGAAAAAAGTCTTCGTTACATTCCATTTAAGGATATTTATATTAAATTAAATGTTAGGATTTGCAACCAGATATTTGACATTGTAAACTTGTATTTAATAACCATTAACAAGTTTATATTTAATGGCAAAAATAAGTAGAATAATATTTACTATTCGCTTCTCTTACGAGATACCACAACAGAATTCCATCTCCTCATTTTTAAATTTTACTTTTCTTTGATATTTTTTTGGTATCTGATTTTTTTAAATTTTAAATTATTTTTTTTAAAACCAGAATAAACTGTACATATTAAATATGAGCCTGTACAGCATTATTAGATGGTATGAAGAATTATTTGAACTTAAAATTAATCTGTTTATTTCTTCTTTTTTAGTATAAATATTATTTGTGCATTTATACTATAAATATTATTCATACATTTTCATTTATTAATTAGATTGAAATAACAATGAATATGATATTTTATCCAAAAATATTCTCTATTGAACAAATATAGAAAATATAAACTAAACATATTAGTTTTTAGAAATAAATTCATTAACACTGTATATGTCTTAAATTCCTTTGTAATAATTTACATCTACACATACTAGTTATTCACAAATAATATTTCACTTTAATTTTTGATTTTAGATTTTAGCTCGAAATGAGATTAAGATTGTACATCTTGTTTTCACATTTGAAACGAATACATAGAAATCTTTTTTATGCATTTCAAAAAATGTAAAATGTTTAAAAATGGTTTTTGAAGATTGAAACGAAAATGAAGACATTTTCTTTCTTTTTTCTCTTTAACTATTTCTTTAAATTTAGAAATACCATAAGAGTGTGATTTAGTAACATTATCACTTTTTTGAAGTATGATTTTATTTTCTTATGTAACTGGTACGAAAATAATTCGTCACTGACAGCGCGTGTTATGAAGATGTCGTAAGAGTAGAGTAAATTTCCACTTTAACTTATTTTTCTTTTTTGAAATATTTTATTTATGCCCACTCACCTGTTAGAAGAGATACTCTTTAGTTTCAAAATCACTTTTGAAAGTCAAGATGCTATTTTCTACAAATAACTGAAAAATTAATCGAATAGTTTTATTTTTGAAGTAATGAGAACGAAATGATTTCATTTCAAAAATATGTTTGATTAAAATGCATTTAGGAGTTGTTTATAAAATACAGTATATATTTTTACTGTATATCAATAAAATGTCACAATCTGTTGTAGAATAAATCATATCTGCAATTTAGTGTATATATTGTTACGAATGTGTAGTTTTGCTTTCCAGCTCTGATACTGTCATCGTAAGGAAAAGAGATTTACAGTAATATGTATTGGATAGTGAGTGTGTGTGACGTCAGAGGTTCCAAGGCTTGGCGACAAACTTGGCAACCATTTATCGACTTGGCGATGAATTTACCGACTTTGGAGACAAAATAGAATGTACCCGAAACATCGAGAATTTTCCCGATCCATCCATTAGGAGCCAAGATACATCCAGAATGCTCCTAATTTGTCTAGAAGATGTTAGCCCCGCCTCTCACGGGCATATATATTTGCGGGCCATCTGAAGACGTGAAGAGTGAGTCAAGTCGAAGCTGAGCAGCGGAGAAAAAGTGAAAAAGACCTGAAGAAGAAGCAAGCGAGAAGAAGCGCAGTTAAATTAATCGGAAAAGGAGAAGACATAATAGAGAGGTCTTGAACGGAGGACTGCTGTGGGGCATATACTGACGAAACCTGCATCGTCTGTCGTAGCCCGTTGTGTCGTCTTCGGGAACGGAGCTGTCCTGAACTGAGGAGTAGTCCCGTTGCGAGAAGTAGTGAGTCGGCAGCGAAGGCAAGAAGAGACAGTGAATAGTTTCAGCCTGTTTCGGAGAGATCTACCTGATCGTAGAAAAGAATCCCTTAAAAATTCCCTCTCCTGCTGAATCCTGTCTGGCCGCTTTGTGAGCTGTGGACGTTTTCACTACGGAATTTTTGCCTGTGAACTACTATCTGCAGTGGGCTGTCATGTTTGTTCGCCTCAGCTTTTTATAGCTATCTTCTGTGCATAGTTGTGCGTAAATATTTGTCGTCTTTGTGCTGTCATGTTTTCGTCCTGTAAACAAACGTCTGTGTTGTGTCGTCTACTAAAAGACTGATTATTGCGTGTGTGTCATCATCACATCTCTGACACCATACACACCCTCTATACGAGGTAAAAAGAACCCGATCAGTTTTTAAATATGACAGAAATTATTCTAAGATCAACACTAATAAAGGAATGCTTAAACTTAATTTTTAAAATATAATCTGCTTTCTTTCAGAACTGATCTACATAGCAAAAACATACTAATAGTAATGATGAAAGATTATTTATTAATTTTTTGTAACTGAAAGGACTGTTGCAGGTGAAAAATTTACCTAAATCATTACTATAGAATTTTTTGTTAAATAGTTTTTAATTTGTTTTATTATTATGTTTTCATTGTAAAATTACACAGATATTTTCGTTTCATTTAAAGTGATTTTTTTATTAATGTCTTACCTGTGTTTTATAATTCACAACATATTTGAAATTCAAAATGTACAAAAAATTATTCCCAAATATTAATTTTATGACTATTCTATTTTATCTTAATCAACATGCCTTCAATTGTTTTATTAGCACAAAAAATATTGAAAGCCTTATCTGAAATTTTTAATAGTTAATGAAAGTTTTCAGCCAATGAATCTGTTTCGTTTAGATATAGCGTGTGTGCCCCGTGATCCAAGAATCGCGGTTCAGGTGTGTTTATTATTCCCCTGTGTTCTATCTGCTACGTGTATGAAAAAGCCCCTCTGTAAAAAGAGGTCGTGCTAGCGAATGTGTGTGTCATCTACATTTGAACTAGAAGTCAGACCTGCACTCGGGTGCTCAAGGTTTTTTATCCTTCGAAGCTAATACATCCCCTTTCCTTTATTCGGCCAGGAATCATCATCATCATCAATGGATAATTTTCAGTTTTCAAACTATTACAAATATATTTTTATTTCAAGATATTTATTAAAATGTTCATTAAAGTACGGTGCAAAGTTTATGTATAATGCATTTTAGTTAATGAAAAAGAGTAAGTATTTAACTTTGATCAACAACAAATTGTCATTATAATAGATGTTTTATTTGTAAAGCAAATAAGCATACAAAAGAATAAAATTTAAAATCAGTCAGAATAAGCTACATTAACCTTTTTTAAAAAGACATTAGTTTAACCTAAAATTTCTAATTTTTTACATCCAGTGAATAAGAATAACAATGAATAAAACTTTGCAAGCACTAAATGAAATCACAAATTAATGTTTGTGTGCAGTGTTCTACGTTGTTGAAATAATTTATTTTGTAGAGCTTAATTTACTACATTCAGACTAAATACAAAGTGAAGGTAATAAAATTTCTTTTGCATATTTCTAAAAGGTTTATCACATTATCTTATGTAAATATATTAATTATGAATAATGTGAGCTTAATTTATTCGAAAATCATTTTTTAATATATTTTAATTTGTGTATTAAATAGCTCGCTAATCTCATTATCTCTCGCCCATTCTAACCCACATAATTCGTGTATAATATTACTTTATCTTCTGAAATCTAGCTCCTCACTATCTTATCTTTATGAAGAAAATAATTCTTTCCTTTTCTAGAAACAACTCTTCTGGGTATCTTTTTATTTCCAAGCGAGCGAAGATTAATGACAGCAACAATATTACCCTCATGAAAGAATACTTAAGCTTTCCCTAAACTATGACCTGATGTTGACATGCTGTCGTAAAGAGTTTTCTCTTGATTTTGCAAACTAGTAAATATTCAATTCCCTAGTGAAAGAGACTACAATCAGATGTTATTATAGTGTCACCAGTGGTTAGATATCACGCATCCCGTTACCTAAGTTTAGGAGCGTTATTATCCCCTTAAATGCACCGATAAATAAAAGGCCCGCATTGTAAAAGAAGTTTATTTGTAAGATATTTTTATTATAATAAATTTCTTTATATCTTATTACAGTTAATTGATTCGATTTCTAATATTATTTAATTTATTATTTTTCTGCTTAAATGCATCTTTACAAATTTTATTTAGAATCCAAAAGGGGAAAGTTATACAAAAATGAGAATGTTCGCCTTATATCAAAAGAGGAGATTTCCAAACACAATCTATTAATATTATTTCCACTTATAACCGAAGCGAATGACCTTCACACCTTACGAATACGTAAAAATAAATGCATATAATATCTTTAATGTTTTGCTTTTATAGCATTTTTTCTGTAGTATTTATAATTTTAATGAATTTATTTCTATTATGGTTATACTGATGATTTAATTTTTTTTAACTTTATGAATATTTGTAAGTTGCTTTTCTTTTACTTCATTAATTAGATTAGCTAAAAATTATTTATTATCTAAAACCCTTATTTAAAAAATAAGCATCGAAATTCTCTTATATACACTCATTTCTAATACACCTAAGCCCTCAGCAACTTGATTCATAAATATGTCTTTTGGTCTTGAGATATTTGTACAAAGGAAAACCAATCCTTGAGGACTAAAATAGGACTTGCATCATCTTTTAACTTTTTTTCCGCTTTCTGTTACTTATAAGATTCTCCATATATACTTAACTTAACTATCACATAATTCTTAATTACAATTAAATTAATTTACGCGCCAAAACAGGTTTTAGAGTAATTCAATGTTACTCACGTAGTAAGTGAGTTTGTAAAAATAAGCACCCATTAACTCTATAAAATTTCTCCCTACATCAAATTTCCCAGACTTAAAATAAATTAATAGAAAATTATCAAACTTATTGAGAGACTTAATTTCTCAAACATTGTAAGTCATATTAATTAATTCAGAAACTAATTTTGATAGGAAATGTAACTTAACTCTAAATTTTTTTAAAAAGTTCCTATGTTCGTTCAATGATACTAAGGCGATCACCTGAGATGTCTATTAACCACGCATAATTCCTTCTTCTTTTTTCTTATGTGATTGAATAGATACAAAGACGTGCACTTTATTCTTTGGATATTCGGACCCAGATGATTTGGGGGACTAGGTATTTTTTATTGAATTCTAAAAACATATTAATACCGACATTAGGTTTATAGATATCAGTTAATCTGGATTCTATTTTCTAATAAGAACCTTGCATTTCTCTTTGGCTATAATCAGGAAAACATATTTCTTTTACAGCCGGATAAAATTAATCGTATAACTGCTAACGTTTAAGTTTCCTCTAATATTATGGATATACCAATGTAAAAATGTGAACAACAGAGATTCAAAAAGAAATTTCAAGCAAGTGCGCCGTCAAGTTAGAGAAAATGATTATTTGAAATTTGGAAATTAATCTCAATATACGATGAAACAAGAGATAATTTCTGAAGAATTCATAATTCCCTTTGATATTTCCCAGACAGTCTTGTAAAACTTGTCAGGAATCTTTATATTAAACGCATTCTTTTTTAATAAGCAAAACTGTCTTAAAAATTGCAATAGAAGTTGTTAATTAAACAATTTCCAGAGGAAAAATTATACAATTCTCAAAAGTATCAAAGAGAATGAATTCATAATAAATAAAAATCGAAACAAAAATTTACACAATACAAACATAAAAATCCTTATATGTAACATAAATGTATATAATTACATAAGAAAAAGGAAACTAAAAAATAAGGCATTTTAAAATTTAAATTATATCACTTTAGCATTGCATTCCCCTTCTCAAGAGTGAATACATAAATAGTTTTTTCTTTGAAAATTTAATAGGACAGCTAATTAATTCTGAAAAGCTGTAAAATTTTGTTGTAAATGTATAAAAAATGTAACAATTTTATAAAGAGAACGATTTCATTCATCATTTTTTCCCATCTTTAAATTACATTTTTTAAATGCTTTGCATGATTTTTTATATAGAAAATGACTATTCAATGCTTCTAAAGTTAGATATTTTAATATATTTCATGTTAATGGATTATATTCTCAGCAATATCTTCCACTCTTTCAAAGAAATACCAGGAACTTTTGAAGATTATTTTTTCCGATTTACATGTCTTCATTGTCTGCTATAATCTGATTTAACTGAGGATCACCAATCATGCTTTTGTAAAAAAAAATCCTTTTGGGTTTTTAGTAAACTTTTCTAAGATCAGGAAATTTAATAATCCTAAATATCAATAGCTTAATATAGTTAAACCTAAATATCAATAGCTTATGAAAATCTTATTACTTAAGAAAAAATCTTATATATATATATATTTGAATCTATATTTTAATGTAAAATTTTAAATGTATCTTTGTCTTGACTAATATCAACATTTTACGGATTTGCACAGTATTTTTTTTTTATTTTCCATTTTTCGGGTACAGTTTCAGCCGGAAAAAATAAAATATATTCACCTTTTTCAATGGATTTCTTAGAAAAAAAACGACTGTTTTATTTCATTTCAGAAATAACTTTTTTCAACTGAAACAAAATAACTGAAGCTGATACCAAAGCCTATAAGAAATCTATAATAAAATTGGTTTCATCTATTTGGTACTTTTTGTATTATTAAACTGATTCTTTTATGCTAGAATTCTGACGATAAATAATATCTCAGATGCGATAGACGATAATAATATCAACTCCATTTAATGCAGAAGTCTTATTTAATTTCAGAAGTAACTATTCTTGAACAATTCTCTCACTGAGATTTGAAGCATCTGTGCAGGTATTTATTTTAAGATAATAATTTTCATTTACAGTTTTTTTTAATTTTGAAATGCATTTTTTAAACTTTTAAATAATTCCCTTCATAATAATTTATTAGGCTTCGAATTACATAGATAATTATTCAAATTCTGCAATTATTTTTTTGAAACTTTTATTTTTATTTTTTAAAGCTTATTAAGATGAGGCATCTATGAAAATCTTCAATCCAAAGATCTAGACCTTAATACTACTTTTTATTCTTTTTGTATTATTTGTAAAACTATTCCTCATGTTATGCCTGTATGTACTTATATAGATATTTCTTTATTGTATTGATTTTAAGCTTTGAAAAAAGATATTTTATATCTTCAGTGATTGAATAATAGACTACATTTTCCAAACTCCTTTAATATCTTAAATAAAGACGCAGTGTCATTATTGGAATAATGACAGAAAACATTATAAAAAGTTATTATGATAAAATAATTTTGAAATCCCAATTTTTAACTTCAATGTGTAATTTAAATTAACTTTTCCGCTACCTACTTAGAGAATAAGAATCTATGAGATATAAAAGAAATGTAGAACATCAACAGTATGCATGAAAGTTCACTTTCAATTTCTAAAAGTCTAGCAAATCTTTTCAATATTTTGCAAAGTTATTTACAACTTGTTACTTAGGAAAGGTACTTGGTAAAGAATCAATGGAATGTGTATGATTGAACTATGAAGGAAAATTCAAACTTTTATAAATATGACGTAAATAGGTGTGGGGTAACAAGTAACCTTTGAGAGTAGATAGTTAAAAAAAGAAATGATTAGTATTATGATAAATTATTTCTTACATTCCCTTAATAGCTGACTAACTACACTTATAAGTCTGAAAGCAATATTATCTACAAAACTTAGATGATAAAAAACACTTTATTTTAATTTAGAATTCGAACTTTAAGATAGAAATTTTTTTCTAAAAATAAATCTCTTATCTTCCTTAATTTATGTAAAATTAAAGTTAATTGTGAAAAACCTCATTTTTTAAAATCAAAAACAAATCATTCAGCATGGTAAGAGAGTCTTTTTTGAGATCATTTGTTCCTTAATGACTGCAGGAAAATGACTCAAATTATTTGATATACGATCTCGTCCTTTAATTGGCCAAACGTTCCTCGATATGACTCCTAATTACCGGAAATATCAAGTAACCAACACATATCAGAAACTGAAGCTCGATAAGCTTTCTAACTATACTAATGAGACTTGTTTATCTCACTCAGCATTTCTTGTGACTCGAGTGTATTAGAGAAGGGTTCATTAGAGGGTTCAACTTCACATTATTTCTTAATTTAGTTTTAATATTTTTTTTTAGTTTTCAAATATTGGTAAAATTTTGTTGTAAACAAAATATTAACATTAGAAAAAAGGGATATTTTTTTGTTTCCGTCAACAGTGAATTACTTTTCTGTGCAGATGCATTATTCCATTTTAAAATGCTTAATAATTTAACTGTATATCTAAAACGAGCAAAGGCGAATATTATTTCTTAAACACCATATCATAAGTAATCTACGACTTTTAGAAGTAGTTGTCAAGGTTATGCAGTTGTTCTGTTGAAAAATATTAACATTCTAAAATAATCATATCTTATACTTGCGTCAAATTTGAATTAATTTTGATTGAAATATGTTTATTGTATTTACAAATTCTAAGTATTTTATATATCCTGGAAAATCTAGAAAAAATATCATTTCTTACATACCAATTTAAATTAGTTATTAATTTTAGAGAAATAGATAGGTTTAGTAAAGTGTAATGGAAAAGAAAATGAATCTGATTATTTGATAACTCAAAATAGAATCCTCAATATTATGCCACTATTACATGCTATTAGTAAACCAATTTAAATTAGTTATTAATTTTAGAGAAATAGATAGGTTTAGTAAAGTGTAAGGGAAAAGAAAATGAATCTGATTATTTGATAACTCAAAACAGAATCATCAACATTATGCTACTATTATATGTTATTATTAAAGAGTATCATATATTCATTTCTCCTTAGAATCACTGTAGTAAATAAAATGAATAAACAAATAATTATTAAAAAAGTTTTAAAAATATAATTATTAGAAAGTGAAATATTGAAATTATGATAATTTAAAAGCCTAATCCAATTATTAAAGTAGGAAAGTAAGCTTATGACAAGAATGTTATCAAAATATTCGTAATGAATTTCGGTGTAACTTTTAAGACTAAGTTAAAAACATTGGTCATCGACCACATTGGTGGATTATTGTTTTTTACAGTTCAGACTTTTCTCTTTCCAAACCAATTTAAGTTTTCTAGGAAAAGGAAGGCCTGACCTATCTTCCAGGGGAATTTCAAACACATTATATTTTTAGCTAAAATTTGTTTATTTAACTTCAATTGTCATAAAAACTCTGCACCGTTAAAATGATATCTCAAAAAATAATAGAGGTATTTACATAAAGATGCCACAGTGTGTTTTTATATAATATGAAACAAATAAAAAGTTTTATTGTTGGGGAAATACTTTTACATTTGTTGGTGTTTTTAAAAAATCAAACTGTTAATTTGTGGAAGAAATCATATTTACGTATATTTTTAACCAGTCTTTGCATCTGAAAATTTTTCCTAGAATTTCGTTCCTTTCATTCATCATAATATTCTATAAATTGTGCTCGAAGAAAAATATGATTACTGCATTGCAATTTTGTGGAGAGTGTTAACTGTTTTAGTTAAATTTCATGAAAGTTTACAACACATTTTCCTATTTCTCAAAATATATTATACTTTCAAATACTTTTGTTTAATTAATTGCTTCTAATTGACAATATATCTAAAAACCCTAATTAGTTTTTGAAAAATAGAATTTTTCAACAATTTCTCTTCAAAAGTAACCGGATAGCTTAAAATTACTAATATTAATTTTGCATAATTTTGATCAATATAATTCTCTTTTCTTAAATTTTGTTTCTAAAATGGACAATATTTTTCTTGTTAAGTATTAAACCTCTCACTCATTGGATCATTTGAGTTTGTCTTTCAAATATAAGAAAAAACACTATATCCTCAATCCGAATCCTATAGGCTGGAAATACTGATTGGCTGATGATATTAAGTAAATATAAGCTCTGACATCTTTTCCGAAAACTCTCAGTTCCCCAGACTAACATGAACGGGTGTGTCTAACCAACAGAGCTCAATTTATCAGTTGAGTAAAATGAGGGCATTTTTGGAATGAAACTCAAGGAGTGTATCTGCTATTGTTTCCTTAAATGGGCTTTTGGGGCATTTCAGTATTGCTAGATATAAAACCTCTTTGGGTTAATTCAGTACTTAAAGTAGACTAATGTCTACTAAGCATGCAAATGCATTGATTTGAAACTCATGTTCGTGTATTTTTCAGACATTTCTCATTTTTTAATATAGAAGAAAACAATATTTCTCTGAACAATCTACTCGCCAATGCAAAGACAATTGATTTTTGATCCTAGCAAACCTTATATCTTAACACTTCATCCTTAACATCATGTTATTGTATTCGGAACTTAAAGTCAAATAATTTGCTCTCAGTTAAATGATATTGTATCATTTTGAAAATAAAGATATCGAGATCAATTTTCATTAAATGATTACAAATGTTTGTAAACATATCAATCCACCTGCTTTTTTATATTTTGATCTTTTGATAAGTTTTGAATATCGAGTATGGAAAATGAGCTGTACTGAAACTGGATAACTGAGTAAAATTTGCTTGGATTTAATGTTACTGATTAAATAAGTTATAATAGAATTTGATGAATCTAAAGTCTTCCACAATTTTTCTTAGGAAGTATAGTACAAATGGTTAGAGCAGACTTTTAAGCACTTAGATATTTATTTTGTATCGGTATAATGCACCCTTATGATGTCTTAATAAAGCATGAAAAAAAATTATGATGTTTGAAATTACTTTTAGATTTAGGATTTCGTATTTAATTTTTACACATAATTGCATGATAGTTTATATTTTTAAGAAAAAATATTTTGAATCATAAATTCAATGTTGAAGCTAAGATAAGCGTAACAGACATTTATAAAAAGTTTGAAAAAGAGTGATAGAGACAAGGTGTACAAAGTACAATGTGTTTCTTACTTTTCCAGAATTGATTTCGCAACGAATGTATAGGTTTCAAGAAAGTGTCAGAGGAAAATCACTTTGGGTCTTTTTAGAAATCTTCGTGTCATTGTAATATTGAGAAAATAAAAATCGCCATTAATTTTATTAGCTGAACACTATTTCTTGCTTTAGGATAGAAAAAAAAAGACCACAGGGAGAGGGCAGGAGGTAAGTTTGTGAAAACTATGTTTGTTTCTTCTGTAAAAATGAAAAACATTATTCTCACTGCTAACACACTGTAATGAATGCTTATTTTATATAAATATGAATCTGTAAACTAAAGGGTCTGTCGAAACTTAGTGTGATGTAACTAGCTCGCGGCCCAATATTCGGGTGTTGACATGCAAGATACTTCTAAAAATATATTTATAATTCTACTGATTATATTCTAAAGAATGCAATCCCCTCAGTGAGGCTTATGATCAAACGCAAGTGCTTAATTTCTTAAGTTTAAAAGCAAATAAAATTATTTTTCTAATATGTTACAATAATTCGAGTCAAACATAGCTATATGCCATAGCTAATTACAACAACATTATAAATTTACTTTACAAAATACAGCTGTCCGTGCCGATATGGTCATTAATTATTGCGCACTAATTTTTAAAATTGATACATTTTCAGTCATCAGAATAATGACTAACTGTGACTAACCAGAATAATAATGACTAACTATTTCTTAGCATATTGCATCTAGAAATGTTCTTCAACTTTTTTTGAGCACGTATTAACATTCTCCAGTGAATATGTAAAGCCATTCCATGCTTATTTAGATTAATTTTC
The DNA here is from genome assembly GCA_026543055.1 of Argiope trifasciata. Taxonomy (NCBI): domain Eukaryota; kingdom Metazoa; phylum Arthropoda; class Arachnida; order Araneae; family Araneidae; genus Argiope; species Argiope trifasciata. The sequence continues at coordinate 15,105 of JAPMOQ010062506.1, forward strand.
ATTATGTACTTTCTTGCTCAAATAATGTAAAAAGGATAGCTATAAACCAAAAAGTGGCTTAAATTCCAAAGGAAATTCAGACGGAGCGGAAGAAAAAATATTTACATCTGAAAATATTACATATTCTTGTTTATCGTACAAAACATGAATGTGTGCTAGATGAATTTTACTTCATTTATCATTTTTTTTACATTTATCGTAATCGTATTAAAATTTATTTTTCAACACTTATCTTAAACGTAATAGCAATCTGTTTTTCCGCATTTCTTATAAAAGTAAAACATATATTTGATATTAACCACCTTAGTGAGTTAATCTAATACAGCGGGATAGTATCGGAACTGTACAACAGGATGATTTTATTTATTTTTTCTTAAAAATTGTTAATTTTTCAGAGATAGTATCAGTTTTTTAGAATGGTAAGGAAGGTAAAATGATGGTATCTAGATTACATATAGTTTGTCTCAAACAAACATTAAATTTTTAGTTACTTGATCTTAATCATTTTCTTTAATATAAGTAATATATATATATATATTGGACACATAATTTATTTAGAAAAAGTAACTAGTAATAATACATTTCTTTTATTAATTTATATATTAGTTTTTATGATATTTAGTGAAAGGAAAGACTTTTTTAGTATGCAAATAAATTTCAGATTCATCAACCAAGAATATATTACTATAATTAAAAGGAATTATTAACTTCTTTAAAAAAATATAATTTGTAAATAACATTTACCATAATTAAAAATGGCATTAAAATAATTACAGAAAATTAAAGCATATAACAATTAAAACAATTTTTTGAGAAATATTATTCATTAGAGGATGCATTTCGTTAATTTTTTATTTCTTTAAATTACCTATAAATTAGAATAATCATCTCTGAGAGATTTATTTAATTAAAAAATATTACATAAATATTTTGTAATCAAAACTTTCTGTCCGAAATAGATTTTTTTCAAAAAAATATTATAATTACGTTTTGAAATTTTGCAACTCTAAACATTTAGTGTGAAATTTTGTAAAACATACATGACATACTAAAGCAGAAATTTGAAAATTTATCTTAAGGATTTATAAATATATGAGAAATGCAACTTGATTTATTGAAATTCTCTAATTGCATGGTCAGGTTGATAAAGTACATTAATTCATAAAATAAATAACCCTACAGAGTTTTCATTTTTTCATGTATCTCATATATCTTATATTTTCATTTTTTGATAAATCTTTTCCATCATTGTAATGAAATTATTTAAAAGAAAAATTGTTTTTAAAAATACTTTTATTCCTTTTATTAAAAATATTGTTAATTTTATTAATAACTTTATTCATTTCATTATTATACCCTTTATTATTAAAACGCTTTATTACTACTTTTATTCATTTTATGTGTTTTTTCATGTACAAAAAAAATCTGACATGAAAAGCGTATTAGAAATAGTGTCATTCGGTCAAATTTGTTCTACAAATTAATCAATTTTCTTTTATTTAAAATATTATTTGAAACCAAATAATGACTTGAAAGACAAAGGATTTCAAGTGGCAGTTAATTTTTCAGATACTCTTCTTTGGGTGTTTGGTATTTAATTTCAAATAAACAATTATATTTGAAAAATTTACTTAGGTGTATTCAATGAATAGTAAATATGCAAAATTTGTTTTTCCTGTTAAACATGAAAAAAATAGTAGCAATCAAATGCATTTCAATACCACTGAAACAAAAATATACGATCGAAAAATTGTTACTTTGTCGATGTAACATAATTATTCGTATTTTTAAAATTATTTAAAATTTTTAAATTATTTAAAATTATATTTTAAATATAATTTCAATCAATAGATATTTTTTTTTCACATTTCACCGATCAAATCAATAAAAGTAATATTTAATGCAAATGTTGAGAAAACTATAGTTGAAAACTTTAATTCTGTATCATTGAAAGAAAAAACATTTATTTTAAATTACATGAATACATATGATAAATTTGTAAAATTTGCAAAATTTACAATAATTTATTTAATTAAATGTAGGCCTTTCTATGTTATATTTGTAGACAATAAAATATGTATAATTCATCTTAAAAGTATTTTAAACTGAATTATAAAAGTAAAGTTAGAAACATTAAAAAAATTGTGCTGATTATCATAAGTTAATTTTAAGTACATAATCAAAAAAAAAGTTTTTCTGCTTTTTTCAGCTTTTTTCCTTAGCTGTTTCATAGAAGCGTTATCAAATTGCATAATTTTTTTAAATAGAGGGAAATTAGGAAAAAAATACCGAAAGCTCCATAAAAGAAATATTTTAAAAACAAATCTGGCATAGCAAATGGCGTTGTAAAGCATTATAAAATTAAAAAAAAAATTAATGGGATTCAGAAGATAATTCGTTTTTCTAACGAATCACGATTGAAAAAGTAAAGTTTGATTAAAACATTTTTTCTTAAATTTATTTCTCTCTTTAATATCAATTTTAGTTTCAGATTTACTTAAGCAAAACAGAAAAAATATGAAACATATTTTGGAGGTTTTTGTTATGATTTATTTTTATGTAAGCAATATTTGTAAGATGATATTAATAATCAAAAATGAAAAATAAAACTTAATTGAATTTTTAATGTCAAAGTATGGGGTTTTAAAATTACAAAATTGTTAGAAAAATCTACTTCTTAAGAATAAGTAGTTGAAAGCTTGGATTTAGATAAAATAATTAGTTGCAGGATACGATATAAAAAAAAAATTTAATCTTCATATTCAGCATTAATATTTGTTGGCAATATCAGATTAATTAAATGAAAATAGAGTCATCAATTGATTTTATTTATTAAAATTAATTTTCTTATTCATAAAATATACTTTATTGTTCTTTATAAATTGATAATAATATATTAATTTTATTATTCCATCTTTCAAAATTTATTATTTAAATAATATTAAAGAATAATTCACACTGAAATTCTAAAGTATTCAGATGTGAAAATTTAAGAAAATTCAAAAATCAAAATACAATTTGACTTTTTTATGGCTTACATTCAAAATAATCATTATTAATATTTATATACGATAATTTAAAAAAAAGTCGATTACAGCATTTTAAGAAATTTAATCAACATGCTTAGACGATCATTTAAAAAATTGCCTAAAATAATGTACAAAAAACATATATGTATGCATTGACATCATGGATATTCATGAAATTCATTTTTAGACTAGTTCTGTAGGTTTATATAAATAATATTTTCCAAAACTAGACATGTAATATTTAAAGTTAATTCAGTGTGAAAATTACAAAAAAGAAGATTACTTTTATCGTGAAATAATTAGGGCTAAAACTTTTGAAATATATTTTTAAGTGATTTTTTTGTCTTGAAATTCTTGTTGGATTGCTACTTACTTATCTGCATAATTTTCAAAAAGTAGTATAGAAGAAAAATATTACTTGGAATATTGCAAGAATTTTGAATATCTATGCGGAGGTATATGTCCTTTCTCTTCTTTTATAGCCAAAATCGTTCCAGATTAGTCAACACTTGCATAGTTATATTTACGTGATTTTTCGCATGCATTAATTGTACATTTATTTGCATTTTACAATTGTTTTCCAACCAAAATGTATCTTCATTACTAACGACAATTCATTTTAATCAAATATCTTCATTTCATTCAAACTCTTTTTTAAAAATTTTATAAAACAACTGTTCATTTACAGCATGGATTTTTCTAACAAAACATTTATGGAATTTTTATTCCATATATCATTTTTTAGAATGAATTATTTTTTAATTCTTTAAATATTTTATTTAATGATTTTCACTTTAAATAAAAGGAAGTAATATTTTCTATGAAATTTTAGGAACTTAGTTAACCTTCCATTTTTACTGAAAAAGAAGCAAAAACAATATAAACATGAATTGCAATAACAATACAAAATGGCCACAAGTTACCTGAATGGATTAAAAAATAATATAAATGAAATTGCCGATATTTTGACAGAATAGTTTGCATATAAAATATAGAAGTGCAAAAAATAATACAGAAATTATGTATAAAAAGGAAAAAGTAATTGACATTTAGATATGAAAAGGAAGAAAATAGTTTCGTTGTTATCTCATTTCAGAGTTGAATTTGAACAAATATGTTTAGTGTGCTCCAAACATATAAATTTCTGTCAAATCTCACAAATGAACCTTCTTTAATTTTGGTTCACTTTGTAGAGAAGTGGGTACTCTGTTTCAACATTTTCCCTTATAAGTGCATTTGCCAGCTGTCTCCAGTTTAAAACAATACAGATTTATTTGTAAAATTTGTAAAATCGTACAAAATCAGATGTAACAAAAACTTACATGGACGGTCGTGTGTATCTCTAAAATACTAATATCTGATCGGCAGATACCTATTAATGCCACAAACTCTCGACAACAACTAAAAGAATTTCAAAAGGAAGGTTGGGTGCGAAAATAGCCAAGGTCAGGCGTTCCCAGTGCCACCATATCTAAAGTTATAAAAGGAAATTCCTCTCTAGTGTATCTCTCATATACTCTCACCCGTTGGGAGGTTAAGAAAACACTCTCATATTTTTATAATGATAAAAAAACATTTAAATATTGAAGGACTGTTAAATGATCAATCTTTACATTTATCTGGGTGTAAAATAGTTCAATAACTTGATCTACACCTTCGAGACTTTTCTCAACCCTAATTCATTTTTCTTTAAATCATTCTGTAATACTGAATATTGTAAAAGAAAATTTGGACAAAAACGAAAATATTTAATTCAAAGAATGTAGTTTTAATAGCATCTACTGTTCATAAAACATTTATCAATACTTTAAAATTTTTTACCGATTTTTAGCTTTATTTTTAATGAAATAATTTCGTTTAAAATGATGCTAAAAATTCTGATATACAGTAGGAAGCAATGAGATTTTGCAATGAATAAATATTAAAATAAACGCTTCTGAACAGTCGGAATTTCTTATATCGGAATATTACAGAATTTTGAAACTTTTAACCTCTGCTATTAATAATTTTTTTTAACTTGTTTCTGTTTGATTATCAGAAATTCGCTTAAATTTTCAATTACTTCTTTTTTATATTTTATTAATATATGTTTATATGTTTTCTCATCTAAGAAATCATTTTCATGTCGACATATGAACTTACACATATGTGCTTAAAAGTTTTAATTTATTTAATACAGATAATTCTAATTCACATTTAATTCATTTTTAATATATCTATAATTACTGTTCATAATTTCTTTTTATATCCGTTCCCTCGCTGGCAATTAAGTTTCCGATGCAATTCAAGTTCATATGTATATGGCGTTGCCGATTTCTACCGATAAATTCAGAGGGGTGATAGTAGGCATCAGGAGGATAAAGAATCACGTACAACATAGGGTCCTAAATGAAATTTAGAGGGTGAAAATAGCAAAAAAAAAATATATCGACTAGGAAAACTTTCGGAAACTGTAAAAAATTAAGAAAAAATAACAAATGGTGTTTCGACTATGAATTCTTTGAAAAGGGAAGTAACATTTTTAAAAGTTTTTTATTCATGCGGGTAGTATGTAGATTTGATGATGTAGGGAATCGTAAATTATTGAAAAAGAAAAAGTAATTTAAAACATATATTTTCAAAAATATCAAAACATATAGAGAAAAAAACTTCAAAATGTAAGGAATTTCATATTTTTTAATTTCACGTGAAGAGTGAGAATCGGAAAGTTTTAAAGTTATTAAAAAAAACTAAAATAGTAACTAGAAACATCGCTGCAACAGTAGCACCGATGTTCGCAAAGAACGTTGCCAAATTCGAAAGACAAATTCTCAACAATGATAATAGACATTAAGTAGATAAAATTTTTCCAGAAAATACAAGATGGAAGATAAAGTACATTCAGCAAAAATCGCTAATTGGTTGAAGTTCGCATGCTTGGTGCTTGATACTACACAGGGCGAAGCGCATTTTTCTGCTTGAGTTTTAATCTCAGATGGTGCCAGTTTTACGAGAGAAGATGTCTTCAATTCACACAGTACGGATATTTGGTCATTCGAAATTCAAAACCTCTCATCGAACGCACAACACAAGTTTGATATTAACATTTGGTTAGAGTTATCTATTTTAACCGTATTCTAATATCCGAACGCCTCAGTTTGAAAAAGTAACTTGTTTTCTTCCAGCACATTCCTCTGGATTTACCACAGGGTTAATAACGCTGACAATTGAACGCCAGAACATTTGGAGCAACAGCGCATGTTAGTTAAAATTGCGAAATTTAATTTGTTGTTTGCGAATGAAGTTTTATGACCATAAGTTCTGCAATAAATGGTGGTTATAAAAAGCAGAAGTAAAAGAAAATAAAAAGCAGTAAGCAAGTATTTATTAAGACACTTATTCGCTGTTTTTTATTTCCTCGAACGCATGAAAAATGTATATACGAGAAGATTTCTTCTCAATTACTTTATTCCTAATCCTCGCATTCAAAGGGTCATTCTCTTAGCCAGATTCATTGTCTTTTCGATCTCTGTTTTTGCGATTTTCCCGGAATTAACGTTAGCAGCGTCCTTATGCTTTCTGGCAACTTTTCATCTTTTTAAGCTCAAATATCCTTAATCTGAATTTGTCTTTTGAATGTGACAACGGTCTCTACAAAAATCGACATTGATGTTGCAGCTATGTTTCTGGCTCTCATTTTAGTTTTTTTCGGGGGTGGGGGGTGGGATAACAATAAAATTTTCTAATTCTTATACTTTACGTTAAATTAAAGAATATGAAATTCCTTACATTTTAAAGATTTTTTTTCAAGATTTAATAATTTTGAAAACATATGTTTTAAACTACTTTTTAATTTTCCATTATTTAAGGTACCGTACATCATTAAATTCGGATGTTGCCAGCATGAAAAAAACTTTTAAAAATAAGCTTTCACTTTAAAAAAAGTTCATAATTGGAACATCATTTGTTATTTTTTTCTTAATTTGTTTGTATTTTATGTTTTGCTTTGCATTTTTTTTGTGTATCTACAATTTTTATGCTATATCTTTATATCTGGCACACTTATTCGATAAACAAAGGGCATGACAGGTTATTGTTAGTTTTCACATTCTAAAATCTAATTACAAAAGTATGAATGCAAGCATTTGAGGCTTTTTTGATGCATCGTCCAGAATGTTTGTCTTATTTTTACATTACTTTAAATATTTAAGAAACTGCATTTTTACTTATGTATTTTCCAAACTATAATTTTCATATAATGATTCATTTCAGAGCTTTTAACGTATACAGTATTATATAATGTATTGTTCCATAAAAAATATATATGAATCATTAATAGTGAAAAAATACATCTTAATGATATGAAAATGATATTAATAAATTTTGAATTAGATTTAAATATCTCAGAAATGTTCCAGATGTCTTCTTTATAGAAGAAATAAAAGGAAATTTATAATAAAGATTTCAGTCAAACATTAAAAAAACGGTTTTAATTTAAGAGTTTAGGAAAAAAGAATTTCATATTCCAAATTTATTAGATATATAAAAATCAAATTTAGTTCTAAAAAATATAAAATTCTTTTAAAAATTTCAGTAGTTATGCATAATAGCATTTAAATGGATTTAGGAAAACAAACATAGTGTTTTCCAGATAAATTTACAGTGGGTAGAAAAAAAAAAAACCAGAAAAAGTTCAAAATTAAGAAGACTGGAATGTTTTGATTTTTTTAAAATTATGTAGCTTTTATTCTTTAAAAAATATATTTATTTTAACTTTTTAAAGAAAGTCTACGTATTTATGTTTAATATATATGTATAATTTATTTCATAATTTTGAATAATTCTCAAGTGTTCTAATTAATTCTAAAACACTAAGCATCATCTATATGTCAGTAGTTTGCTATAACATGATTTCTAGTTGACTGAGGGACAAATGTATCAGTGGAATCATAAATAAACCTATTTTTTGGAAACGCAATAATAATAACTAGATATGCTAATTTTCGTCAAAATTTATGTTTTCCACTTAGTAGGATACCTTAGGCAGACATAAAAGCTATTATTTATGTCGAATAAGTCAATTTCAAAACTCGGCATGAAATCACTTTTAAAAGTGCATTTGCTGAGGAGGAAAAATATTCAAAAAATAATTTTACGAAACTTTCCTATTTTTATCTCCATTTTTAAAAATTCCTTAAAATATTACAAATTTAAAACGTATTTCGAGATGAAGAGCTGTCCCGCATAACTAGATGCTCTAGTTTATCTTATATCACTACAGTGAATATTGGAATGTTGAAAAACTCCTTCATTTTCATTTCAAGAATTTTTTTTAACAATTGAACACATCTAAGTTTAAAAAGAAAAATATGTTTGTATTCATATCATTCGTATTGTACATCTCCAAGCTTTTATTAAAATCTAAATTACAATATCAAAATGATGTAAGACGTGATCCACACCATTTCAAAAACAAAGTTTTTCTGAAATAATGCTTCTATTCTTAAAGGATGAGCAGTTTACTGGCACTTTCTTGCAAGGAGTTCAGATTGAATTTCATTTAACCAAAAAACTAAAACTTAAAAAAAGAAACAAAAAATTTTACAGAAAATACTTTAACCCATTGCTGAAATGGGAAGTACGCAGCGGTTCATTTAAAATTCCATATAAATAGAACTCTGGCGCCAAGTAAATTACAATTCAAATAGCAGGAAAAGAAAAATCAAATAAAAGAAATAATATTTCTCATTTCTCTTCTTTATCCTCAGGGCGTTTATGGGGAAAGTTTACGCCAAAGAATGAGAGTGAATGTGTAGAAAAAGTAAAGAGGAAATAAAGAATGATGCTTCCAAAAAAACCATTTTGTTAAAAAAATACTCTCATTACAACGCATTAAACTCAAAATATCATCTTAAAACTCATTAAAAAAAGTCATTTTCATCCAGAGTAGCTTTTCTTATTGGAAAGCTCACCCGCACTGACTCTAAAGTGAAATTAGAAAGCAGTTTTAAATTCATCGCTTGCGTAATTACACTCAGAAAATAATAACAATTAAAAGGCCAAGAAGAAGTAAACGACAAGAAAAAAACACACTCATCGTTCCGAGCAATTATGTTTTTTATCAACTTTTATGTAGATGAATCAAAATAATCTACTATCTTCTAGGGGGGATTATTTTCATTTTTTTTCTCTAAATGGATTTAATTGCGCTTTCTCATTAATCCAAAAATAATTTGGGGAGAATTTCAGAGATGATTAAATATGATTGAATTTGGTATCATTTCATGTTAAAGAATACTGGAAGTCGAAGGCCAAAGAAAATTATTCTTATTAAAATCGTCTAATGCATCCAATAAGCGAGCTCATTGAATTGAAAAAGATTTCGTAAAGTATTCGTATAAAAGGGTTTTTTTTTTGTGTAACTATAGCTTTAGAATTATCCCTAGTAGTGAGATTATTTCAAAATACTTCATGCTTCCATGGTTTATTCAATTATTCAAGGCAGAAGATTTTGTAAAACGAAAAAAAAAAGTACTGATTTATAATCATTAGTTAGTTAATTTGACCCAAACTTCTTTTTTTCTAAAAATATTGCAATCCTTTAAAAGTAAGGGTTAATTTATTTTCTGAATTTAAGCTTGTTTTTATTTACTGAAAGATCTCCTTTCATCGGGAAATCTTCTGAGTTATATGTTTTTCTAAAAACTATTGCAAATCACGTAAATCTAATTTTAAACCATATTTTGAAGCCGAATATCATATCCATAATTCATATTTTGAAATGCAGCTACTTCCTGAAAACAATTCTAATCTCATATTCCTTTAAATTTAAATATTGCATTGCTGAAACGCAATTTATCAACTGTTCATTGTTACCTCATTTATTCATAGCAAATAAAGTTCATTTATACATTTTTTTTTCTGAATAGTGATGAAAAATTGATAAAATATTTCCTATTCTACTATTGCCTGCGCCTAACTTAATTTCATAATCATACTTCGAAACATGATTATTTTTTAACAATTATTTTAAACATCACTTTAATATGTTATTTGATATATATTTGATGATGGAGGATGTTAGAAAGGAAAGGGACAGTTCATGACAGCACAAATCATTTATATTATATATTCATATTATTACCGATTCACCATTTTACTTCCTTCCTTTACTTTGCTGATTTGAATGTTAAAAATTAACTCTGTAAAGAAATTGACACCATTTCATTATTTATTAGACCGTTATTAATTGAGTATTTCAACTACCATACTGTGATTTCCAATGCACGTAGTAGATTTTCTCTGCACCTCCCTGGATAGTAAGAAATGTATTTAGTTATTCTTTGTCTTCTTGTTTTGTGATTGCTTTAGATTAGGCACTTTTTATAATTACTACTGCTTTCTATGTTTTTGTGTCAAATGTTGCAAAATATCATTTTTTTTAATAATTCCTATTAGAGCCAGATTTTAGTTCTTAGTTTACGACCGATGAATCATTGCCTCCAATAGAAAAAAACCCTTCATATTCCATTTTATTTCATGTTTTCAAAAAGTAAGTGACCTGAATTATCTCAAAGATATTTAAATATAATTATAACATCATTTAGAAAAATTTAATTTAAATTAACTTAGTTTTTGCTCTAGGCGTTTCAAAAATTTATATTATTGATGTATACAATTTATAATAATATTTTAGTTTAATGCAAGAGTATAATGAGGTGATCAAACAATAAAAATATGTATTACATATTTTCGTCCTGATTTTTTTATATTTTAAAGCCCACTGTTGCTTTAATGTTTACTTTATATTTTACAAAAATAAAATTCTCTTGAACTTTATCTAAGATGTCATCTGAACCAACACCGCCATAATATGATTAGCATTTTTTTATAATAGCAATCTAATATTGATTATTTAAAAAAATACAAGAATATGCTTTGTACAATACAAGAAAACCGTTATGATTATCATTTATTTCAATAACTAAATTCTTTGGAAGAGTTATTATAAACTGCTTGCAAATAAGCTTACGCAAGCTTACAAGCTTATTATGTTCGCAAAAAAGTGTACACAAAGACTAACGCTTGCAATATTAATCCAAAATTTATTCGAGATAGAGCAAACTTGTATATAAACTTGTACTAATTATGTAACATTCTTTTACAAATGTTATCGGTTTTTCTTTTAAGTTTTAATATCTAACAATTTTGTACATGGATATATATATTATAAATTTTGGATACATAAATTTTGTACATGGATATTGTGGCGCGCATTTAGGACTAAAATATCTGGTATACTGCATATTTAAATTTTTCTAACATACTGCATAGTTTTTTTTCTTGCATAAAACATTTTGTTGCATTTTTGCAGCAAAAGGTTTTATTTTTCAACTATGTCGATACTGCAATTTTGAAAATTTGAATTCAACTTCAGGTAAGCATGGGTTTTGTTTTTCACCAGTTCGACGGTATTAATCATAAAGAGACTTTTCAATGAAATATTCCATGTAACTTGGTGTCTTAATAGTTTTTATACAAATTACTTTAAGCTTCTGATTTTCGTAATTATATAATTCAGTCATACTTCTATGTAAGCCTTAAAAAGTTTGTTCATTGTTCTACTTATATCTCTCTAATTTTCTGTCAGCACTCATAAAATGTCAGCCTGCAATTAAAGTGTAAATTTTAAGCTGCAATTAAAAGAAAAATATATTTAAAGAACTAAACATGTCTTTTTTTAAAATATGAAAACTGAAAGATGAGTTGTTCGGCATTGCTGTTGTATATGCACTGCAAAACAATTTTCATGATTAATATAATATCTTAAAGAAGTATTCAACAAGAAATTTTCTGAGTCATCGAAAAATTCAATTTTTAGCTTTTAATTTCAAAATATTTAAAAGAAAAACTATATAAAATAGAATATTATATAAAAATAAGTTGCTTCATTTCCTTCAATAAATGTGCTTATGAAAAAATTATGAAATCTAAATTTTGCATAGTTCTTTTGTCCTAAGTAATCATATTCTGCTAAATTCAGCTGTCATTTCAGCATTTAAATAAATTTTTCTATCTCCCGCCATCAAATCTAATTGGCATGTGAAGCTTATATATATATATATATATATATATATA
>JAPMOQ010062509.1:4478-30072 GCA_026543055.1 Argiope trifasciata
CATTGATGGTTCCTAATTAATTTTTCTATATTTGCTTTCTATTTCTAGAATATATCCTTTTTAAAAATTATATTATTAAATTATATTCGGAAAAGAATAACATTAACCACTTGCTGTAGCTAGAAAGTTCGAGTTCTTGTTCGAGCATGATTGCTCTTCCTCGTGCGTTCTGTCTGTTAAGTGTGTGAATGTGCCCCCCGCCCATAAAAAGGATTTATTCAAATCAGTGTGACGTATAAAGTAGCCAAGTCGTACTCATAGCCCTAGTTTAAGCTACTGAAACAATAAGAGACGCTCACTAGGCTTAAATCACTAACTGATAACTGTCAGCGTGGTTGTAACGTGCCCTAAGTCACAGCGCAGAAGTTCACAGTAAACAAAACATGTTTAAAATTATTGAAATAATATAGTTTTAATGCTTGTCGCAACCTTATACTTAAAAATACTTTGTTGAGAGAATAATAAATATGAATTAATATCTAAGAGATTTATATTAGTTGGTAATATAAATTGCAGTACATGAATAATAAAGTATCTGACTACGTTTAAAGGAAATATTTTGAACAATTGGATTTTTTAAAAACTGTTTATGGTTTTTAGGTCTATTGTTAATTATAAACACTATAAATACAAAAACAATTATTTGGAAATATATTTTTAGAAATGGGAAAATTTGCAGTAAATTTTAATGAAATTTAACCAAAACGTTTGGCACTCTACACACAAAAATGTAATGCAACATTCTTGCTTTTCTTTGCACACAAGTTATAGAATACAATGATGAATGAAATGAACCAAAATCGAAGAAAAATTTTAAGATGCAAAGAAGTTATTAATAAAAAAAACGTATATATGCATTTTTTCCCTAAATTTGCAACTTAATTGCTCTATAAACAGCTATAAATGAAAAAGTATTTCACCAGCAATAAAACTTTTGGTTCATTTCATTGCCCCTATTATTTTAAAAACAAGCTGGGATTTTTATGTAAATACCTCTATTTGTTTTTGAGATATCATGCAAATGGCGGAGACATTTTATGAAAATTAAAGTTTAGGGAAAAGTGAAGTTAAAAGTACATTTTAACTGAAAAATATATGACCTTGGGTGATAAGTCAGGCCTTCCTTTTAGAAGAAATGATAAACCTTTTTGGAAAGAGTTTTTTTCACTCATCATATTATTAACAAAGAGACAACCCATATAAAATTGATAGTTTTTGTATTTGTATAAGAAAAAAATAATTAAAAAAAAACATTCGCCAATTTGTTTGGTAACCAGTGTTTTTAACGCAGTCGGATAACTTAATTAAGCAAGTATATTACTTGCAATCAAGTTGGTCACCAAACGTATCTAGATAAAGGAATGGAAAAATTCCCAAGATTTGATAATCAAAATAAATATTACAGAAAAAATTTATTTTGTCCAGGAAGAATAATATAATAAACAGAAGAAAAAAATTATTTTTCTTAAGTTGAAATGTGGACATTTTCACTTAAGAGTCTGTGACCAAATGTTCTTTAAAGCAAATTTTAGAAAAAAAGTAAAGTAATGCTACTGACCTCCGACCCACCACGAAGGCACACGGATAAATTAAGCAAAACTGAATGACCAGACCACAGCAATAGCAACATTGGCGGGAACTGTGCTCAACCTGCATCTAAGAAGTACGTCCCGTCATCGATGCGAGGGTCAGACTCTCACCTATTATTGTAACCACCGGATTGGCGAGATCCAACCACCATACCGGAAGTTTCTCATCCTCACTTACGACGTGCCTTCTCCGGGATCAGAAAAAAAAGTAAAATTGGAAGATCACTTATGCACGTATTCCAACAGCCTTCCCTTTAGAAAGTTTCAAAAGATTTTGTATTTCGAATGTCGCCTCATCCACTTTACACAGAGTATGCAAATGTATAAATATTGGCTTGATAAAAAATTTAAATTTATCATCACTTTTTTGAAACTGTCGCTAAAGTAAACATTTTATGACAGCACAGAATAATAGTTTATAAATCTCTCGAAGTATACCTGAAATCACACAAGGTTCGTCTATATGAATGATTAAATCTCTTAAAAGGGAATAAAATTTTATTTATCTCTTTGAAGGAATTTTCACTCATCATATTATCAACAAAGAGACAACCATTTTATATATTTTAATCACCTAATGCCTGGTTTTGTTTTGAATGTTTTTCATACAGATATTTATGGTGACAAACGATTAAAAAAAACTTTGACTTTAAACCTTTTAAATTGAAACCATTCTACAAACTGTGTGAATTGTTACCCACTATTTTAATCATGAGTAAATCAAATAAAAATATAGCTATTGCGTCAGCCTTTGTCGCTCCATATCCCAAAATATTTACATTCAAGATTCAAGATAGCTATTGCGTCGTTAAAAATCTGGCAATCTAAATGCCAGACAATATCATGTAGACATCATAATAATGTTTTTGGATAATTTTTCTTAATATGTGCCGTTTCTTACACTATTAGCAATTACAGCAGTAAATAGTTTCTTAGAAAAATGGAAATGAGAACATTCTCACTGAAAATCTATAAACTAGGTATTTTAAACAGATCACATACCAAAATTAAATCTATCAAATATTAATTGATAATTTTTAAAAAATGCATAAAAAATATACTATTTTAAGTGGCTAGACATATCACCAAGGGTGCTAATGATACCAAGTTTAAATTTAAGAGAATAAACATGGTAAACATTACAGCGTACATAATTGCAATAAAAATTAACAATTCAGTTTCCCTGTTTGGTTTACCATATTGCCCATATGAAAGAAAGCTGCAAATGAGAAACATACCTCTACCGTATTTCTATCTCTATAAGTAGCAAAAATATATTTAGGAGGCTTGGGTAATTTCACCAGCTGCTTCACAAACTCCAGTCCGATTCCTCGATTGGCTCCAGTGACTAAAACACTTTCAACTTCCATTTTAACTTCGAATGCTTTTTTTCGACCTTAGATTGAAATCCACACAACAATAGGAAATGACTGAAAACTCCCCTTAACAATGCCACCGGCTTTTGTCACCTGTTATCTGAGCGTTATCAATAGAAAATGCAAAGTTACTTCAAGAAGAGTAACAGGTAAGCGCATTAGCGGATCTTTTTAATAGTGGCTACGAGATAGGCTCAATCTATTAAAACCGTAGGTGGAGAAAGTAGGTAACTGGAGATTGCGCTCGCGGCATGCGTTGTTTGTTTGTTTGGAGATGGCGCGCTGCGTTGTTAGTTAACGGTATTTGAATTGTGTGGTTGGTAAAACAGACGCGATTTTGAAAACTTTTTTCTTTTGTCCCTGTTAACGTTTTTCATTTGAATTAGCTACAGATAAAGATTTTTATTCCAGTGGTTAAAATATTAATGCTGCTTTAAAACCCTTTGGTTTTATTATTTTTTTTCTTCTTTTGAATTGTGGTAATTGTATTAAATTTTTTCCTACCCTGTTCTTCCTTTGATATGGACTATGGCTGCGAATGACTATGAATAAAGAATTAATTGCAAATAAAGTGACTACAAATAAAAAATTAAGCGTTCAGCAGCAGGAAGTAGCAATCGGGTTCAAGATCCGTCAGAAGCATCTGGCATTGTTTGCTATGAGTATGGCATTAGTTTTTCAGACAGAAAAACTTGTATCATCACCAAAGACAATTTTATTCAGAAAAAGAGTTATTTTGAACAAAGTTTGCCCTGTTCGTGATGTTAGAATGAGAAAAATTGTAGTTACATAAACATCTGACGGAAAATCATGATGGTATAAATTTAAAATTTGAAACCAAAACTTTTCACACAGACATGCGTTTAAAAAGTGGAAATTCAGCTTTGAAAAGGATGCGATTTCTTCTTTTATTTTTGTTGTATTATCACAAATAATACGCTATTGCGCTACCAGCGCATCTATGAACTGTGCCTACAGACAATAGTTTTAAGTAACTCGAAAGACCTTTAAAAAAGTTAGCTGAAAGTTTAAGAAAAAATAAGTAGGCGTTTAATTGCATCCATTACATTTATTCTTCAGAACACAAACGAAAAAACTCAAATTTAAAATCATTGCACGTTCAAAAAACAAAACAGTAATTAGGTTACAGTTAACAACAGTCATTATGTACAATTAACAAAACCAATATCAAATAAAAGACAGGTAGACACGACATCCTCCCACTTTAAATTGTTAGAAAACATCTTAACCTACAAAAAATCATTTAAAAATTTTCAAAAACTACACTAATGCAGGTTAATCTGTGCTTTAGGTCCCCTCCCTCGCCAAATGGGCGATAGACGCCCCAAGTGTGGTAACCCTTTCTATTTCATCGTTTGCGTAGTGTCTCTCGGAGCATTCAACTCCGCGAGACAACACGCAAAAACGCGCCAATTGGCGAACTTTTTGAAAATGCGCTAAGGAGGGAACCTAAAGCACATTTTCACCCTAATGCATTTTTTTTACCTTTACAATTATTGCATGTAAATTACTACATAAGTTTCTTAATGCTAAAATATGACTAAAATATAAATTTTCAAATTCATATAGGAAAAGAAAAATTTACAGGTTCAGTCGGGTCGATCCTATTTTAGCCACCTCTGACGCCAATTTAAAAACTCGCCAAATTATCAGCGATAATGGTTTTAAAATGGCAACCCTGACAAGATCTAAAGAGAAATGCGGCAACCCTACGGAACCTCATTGGTTGATTTAAACTCCGTTAGAAAACTATTTAATCTTATTGGTACTTTCGATTACTTTCAATTATTTTCGATTTGGCTTGATTTTGAAAAATTGGCGAGATTTTGAAAAAGTCGCCAGAGGTGGGCTAAAATAGGATTTTACCGGTTCAGTCTTATAGGTGGTTTTACAGCTCTCCCACCTTTTGTTTTTAAAATAGATACAGTATCAATGTTAGAATTTTCTTTCAAAACTTCATACTTAAGATCAAGTTCCGTTTTCCTCTACCCCATTGGAAACCACTCATCACAAATTCACAGAGTCGGGCTCCCATCGTCGCAGAAAGTAACTCAAGACGAGGAATAGGTAGTTCTTTCACAGGGGCAACTCTGGTTTTGGCAGCCAAAAGATTTGCATAAACAGCACCAACATACACAATTCGAACAAAAACTGCAGCGGCATTCGCAAATTGACTAGCGTCACAAAAGGCATGCACACTAATATCTTGTTGGTTACTTGTAAAAAGCAAAAAACAGCGATTGATCGATAAATTGTTCAAGGAGCATAACTCCTCAAACCATTGTAAAAACTCCAACTTCATATGATCTTAAACTTCGACATCCCAAGGCGTATTGTCTTGTGGCAAAAGCAGCAGCTTTGCAATATCTGGTTCCGGCTGTATTTCTCACTTTCATCGGCTTCGAATTTCGTTTCTGCTTCAGAAGCAGATTCATCAGTTTGAATGTCTGTTGCATTTTCAGGAACTACAAATTGATTCATCCTGTCATTTGTTACTTGATTTTTATCAGCCATTTGATCAGGCTCATGTGACGTCTCTTCTTTAGGCTCTTTATCGCTATCAAATGAATGATTCGCATTTTCTTGTTGACCGTCGGTTACAGCATTTCGGAATTCGGTTTCTTCAGGAGAACGGTCTGCCTTCCCGTCCTTTATTACAAGCTCTTTAACATATTCTTTAGGTTCTTCTTTTTTATGATTATTAAGTTCATTTTCTTGATTTGACGAGTCGTGTAGTATTTCATCTTTTGATTCCTCAAAATTCATGGGTCGATCCTATTTTAGCCCACCTCTGACGCCAATTTAAAAACTCGCCAAATTATCAGCGATAATGATTTTAAAATGGCAACCCTGACAACATCTGAAGAGAAATGCGGCAACCCTACGGAATCTCATTGGTTGATTTAAACTGCGTTAGAAAACTATTTAATCTTATTGGTACTTTCGATTTGGCGTGATTTTGAAAAAGTCGCCAGAGGTGGGCTAAAATAGGATTTTACCAAATTCATCTTGATCAGATTTTCAGTTTCCGTTTTCAAAAATGTTAATAAATGATCAAGTCTGCCTTTTGAATCTATAACAAAATCAAAATTTGAGTTTCTCTGCCAAGCTCTAAGAAAATCTTCAGGCAAACAAGATTCAACTACTGGATAGAGTAAAGCTGCACTTTGGTCTGTAGTAACACCTAGCGTTTCAAGTGCACGAATCTGTTGCTCTAGACTATCATATAATGCACAGGTTAATTCCCAGTGAACGGTACGCTCCTTGTCCACCATCTTGTTTTTGGCGACTATTGGCGAAACACGACTCCGCGAAGCACACGCCAAGTACCTAAGCCTAACTAGGTTACCATCTTTTAACGAGAGAGAAAGGGTGAAGTTGACAAGGAGAAAATAAATATCGCCCGAGAAATGGCGCCAAAAAATCGCCAAAACAGAGTGTACCGTTCACTGGGATAGAGCCTACCTCTATTTGCAAATCGTTGCGACCAAATCTTGTTTTTAAACAATCAATTGCTTTAGGATAATTATCGCCAGTTGGCAGAAAACTTTCAAACACTTCTCTCTCCCGAGAGCCTCCAACGGCAGCTTGTAATAAATATTAAAACTTATCAGAATTTTCAATACCAGAATTAACATGAATTTTTTCGATTTGGCTCCAAAAATAAAGCCACTCTTTGACGTCACCGTCGAAATTTCTTAATTCCAATCTAGGTAATTTGAACCTTTTTTCAATAATATTTTCATGAGAATTTATTACAGAGTTACCTTGGGAATAATTCATGATAGCACCTACATTTTGCTGACGATTTAAAATTCTTCCAGTTCTTGTTTCAATCATTATAGCTCTGTCACGAAAATCTTCAACCACTTCAAATTCTGTATCAAATTCAATCTCCGAAAGAAGTTCAAGGATGCTCGAGTGAGTAATTTCTAGCCGCTCTGCTTTCGATTTAAAAACATTCAGTTCCTATTCCAGTTCATAACATCAACTCTTTCCAATGTCATCAGCTCTGTTAATTTATTTTGCGCTTTCGTAAAAGCAGCTCTATCTGCCTTCAGTGATTTCTTCAAAGCTTCAAGATTTGCCATGTCAGCAACTATTGTAAACACAGTCCCGCCGAGGGTACCAAAAAATGTTGTATTATCACAAATTGTTCATAGATGCTACCAGCGCATCTATGAACTGTGCCTACAGACAATAGCTTTAAGAAACTCTAAAGACCTTTAAAAAAGTTAGCTGAAAGTTTAAGAAAAAATAAGCAGGCGTTTAATTGCATCCATTACGCTTATTCTTCAGAACACACACTAAAAAACTCAAATTTAAAATCATTGCACGTTTAAAAAACAAAACAGTAATTAGGTTACAGTTAACAACAGTCATTATGTACAATTAACGAAACCAATATCAAATAAAAGACAGGTAGACACGACAATCTTAAAAGGCTCGTTTAAAGAAATTGATGGGACTCTATCTTACTATGAATGCCACAGAAGTGGTGCATCAGTTCTGAAGAATGATTCTAAAAGAATGAAATAGTCCAAATGTTCAGGATCAATTAAAATAGAGAAAACTTGCCCTGCTACATTGAAAGTGATGAAACAGTCAACGCATGAATCTACACAAATTATAGTGGAATACCAGGCTTTTTTTTCCCCTTTCATAATTGATCTTGTTTTCTCCGAAATATTTCCAAAAATTTCATTCAAGAAATTATTATCATGCGAGAACATATTGTTTTCTTTTGTGGTTTCTTAAGCCTCAAAATGCGTAGGCAACAAATTGACGATTCATCGTTTTTGAGGCACCAATGTTTGGCTTTTAGGGTTATTAGAAAATAATACAGAAGGGTGTCATATTTGGCAGTTTATCTCCAACTAAAGACCCCAAATTATTAATTCTCAGAATTCTTACGAATTGTCTTAATGTAAGTCATTAACCAGTTTAAATCGATTTGAAACAATCACGAGACTGTTAAATTACGCATGTTTCTTCTTTAGAAAAACGACGGTTCTTTCCCCCCATCTCAAAATCTTTTGATCTCCAAAGCTTTGTTTGCCAGCTAGTAGAGTTAAAAAAAGAAGGAAAAAAAAATTTAAAGAATTATCGTTATATTGAGAGAGATTGATAAAGAAGTCGTTATTGTTTGAAACCGGTTTAAACTGGTTAATGATTTAAAAAATAATGGTGTTCTCACATTATAACTTAAAATTTGAGATCAAAAAAATTTTTTTGTTCTTCCTGTGATTGAATTTTGTTAAATTCATTTCGTTTTTATATGTCGGTGTAAATTTCAGGTCGTTAAACGATGAGGCCTCTCCATGAATTGAAACGTTTTCGAAAATACGATTGATAAAAATACTCATTCTTCAGATCATATGTTAAGCAAGGCCAGTAATAAAAAGATATGTGCATGAAATTGTTGTTAATATTTACAATGACAAATTATTTCAAATACGTGCTAGAATGACGCAAAGAAATTTTCTTTTTGTAAAGGCCTTATCACACGGCAAAATATCTTCGACACTTTCAGTCAGCAAACGACAAGGAAAGTGACGTCACTTGTGTGATGATTGGATGTGACATGATTGGTTGAATTTCGCTTACGGACAATATTTCGACAACATTTTCGAACTGGTTAGAAAAAATTGTCGAAAATGAAACTTGCTTGACCGGTTTTTGTGGGTAGAAACGGAAAAATGTTGGCGAAATTTCACTATTTGATAAGGCCTTAACAGATCCATTATTAGATGACCTTATTTTAAACTAGACGCCTTTGGCGACCAGCTGGTTCGCCAAGAGTAATGGGGTCTAAGATTTTCAATTAAATACTTATGTGCCTTGCTCTCTTTATAATTTCTCTGGCAGATATATTTAAACTTCGAAAGTCACGTAACACTGATTTACTAAATTAATGATATAGATGTTGCAAACGATTATAGAAACCTTTGTATTGTATTTCTTTTTTAGAAAACATAACATTTAATATTTATTTAATTTCATCCAATCACGTGGTAAATGTTACATTTTTTTCGATTTAATTTGCAGTCATAGTTAATTTATTTTTTAATTTGAACTTCTGTCAGTATGATTTCAACAGAGCTAATAAAAGCTATTTTTTTCCCTTTGCTCGCTCATTATTTATTTTAGAAAATGTCATACATTATATTTCTTTTATTTTATCCAGTCACGTGCTAAAAGTTGCATTTCTTTAGATTTAATTTGTAATGATAGTTGTCGTTTTTTAGTTTGAACTTCCGTCAATAGGATGGCAACATGCTGATAAAACCTAATTTTTCCCCCTTGACGTGCTCGTGCAGATTAAATTTTATTGTTTTGTCCGAAATATATTGTTGTAAAACATGGTTAAAATATTTCTTTAAAAATTCGTTAAAAATAGAAGCTTAAGTTGTACATTAAAACAAAGATGCCATTAGAAAGCTAATTTTTTAATCTTTAAATTGATGTAAAAATCATGTTCGTGCGATAATATTTTCGGAAGTTATAGCGAAAAATCGTCGATATTTCGCTTAGATTTTAATTAATTCAAATTCTAATTAAAAATTCGAAAAAAGGGCTCCGAGGTGCACATTCCCAAGATCCAAGGTATACATGTACCAAATGTGGTAGCTGTAGATCCAACGG
Source organism: Argiope trifasciata (assembly GCA_026543055.1). Lineage (NCBI taxonomy): Eukaryota > Metazoa > Arthropoda > Arachnida > Araneae > Araneidae > Argiope > Argiope trifasciata. The sequence goes on from JAPMOQ010062509.1 coordinate 14,110, forward strand.
TCTGGTCTGTAGAACGCCAACACACACACACATATTGAGCTTTATTATAAGTATAGATTTGCCTGCAGACGAAATTGGGCAATAATGAACTTTTCTTTTGACTGTAATGAAAATAAATCTTTCCCTACCCACAGTTTGTAGGTTTGCTGGAATTTCATTGCCTTTGGCAGGAAAACTTGGCGTGCATCTACTGAGGATTTAGAGAGTATGTATTTAATTTTGCATTTACGGGATCTTATCTTACATGCACTTATCTTATTCATATATCTTGTAATGAATGATAACTAATTCTGTAATTAATAGAAAAGTAAGATTGTTTTTATCAGAAAAATAAATAGCGAAATTAAATTCATTAAAAAAGATATAAGAAAATATCTATTTTATTCACTAATATTTGAATATTCTCATACTTCTGAATGAATTTTCTTGAAAATCGCTATTACCTATGCTCATAAAAAAAGGGAGGGGGATGTATGTATGTGTATGCATATTATAATAATTCACTAAGCAATATGTACGCATATAATAATAATTCGCTAAGCAATATGTATGCATATTATAATAATTCACTTAGCAATATGTATGCATATTATAATAATTCACTTAGCAATATATATACATATTATAATAATTCACTAAGCAATATATATGGATATTATAATAATTCACTAAGAAATATGTATTAAGAAACTAGCTGACTTTAGCAACCAGCTGTTCGCCAGTGTAAAAAATCTCAGAATTTTTTAGTTATATACTAACTATTTAGTTATATGTAACTTGGTCTCTTAATAGCTTTTTCTGCAAAATATTTAGCTATCAAAGTTTTTGATAATTATAGAATTCAGTCATATGTAGACCTTAAATAGTTCAGTTCATTGTATTATTCATCTCTTACTAATTTCTGTCAGAGCTCATAAAATTTACACATTAAATTAGAGTGGAAATGTTAAACCGCAATTAATTTTTCTAAAAATTAAAACCAAGCACATCTTTTTTTTAAATATGAAAATTTATTGCAGAGTCACTCAGCATTGAAGTTGTATATGCAATGCAAAATAATTTTCGTAATTTATATAATATTTTAAAGAATTATTCAACAAAATTTTCTTTAATTCATCGTAAAATTCAGTCTATAGTTTACTTTCAAAACATTTAAACGATGCAAATGAAAATATTTTATTTGATTTCAATCAATAAATGTTCTTCAGAAAAAAATTATGAAGCTTAAATTTTACTCAGTCCTTTTGTCCTAAGGACTTCATAATCTGTGAAATACTCTTGAAATTTCAACTTTTAACCAAGTTTAATAAATAAAATTTTTATCTTCTGCGATCCAATCTGTCAGTTTTTACATATCAATATTAAAAAAAAATCAGTATTTTCATAATCATAGGCCAATCATTGTAGTGAACCCTTGGTAAAAGATAGGCGAATGTTCTTTGAAACGGTCTATGAAGTAGTCTAATATCGTCAGTTTTTATAGAAGCGCTATATTCAAATTTCATATATTATTCAGTTTTAGTTCGAAGATTTTTATTTAACCCTTAGCTCGCCGAAAAATAATTCGATGCATAAATATTTTCCGAATAAGAGACTTGTGTATTTCTCCAAAAAATTGATACACATGAATTTTTTTAAGTTGAATTTTCCGAAAAATTTAATATACATATTTTTACCACTCTTTAAGTATTTTTTACCTGTCAAAATTCAAGAAAATAATTAAATAAAACGACAAAAGGATACACTGCCTTGAATGGTTCCTGAGAGAAGAGATCGAAGTGCTAAAGGTTAAAATGTTGGTGTCAAAATATTTTGTTAAATATGATTCAAAGGATAATGTAAAGGACCTATGTAAAAATTTAAAATTCTTCATTTATCAGAGCATTTATTGATTCAAGTTAGATAAATATATTTTCGTTCATTTAGACTATTTTGTTAGTAGATGTATGCCCCCCCCCCCCCGATAAAAGTTAAATTATTAAAAATCTATACGATAATAATAAATTATTATCCTATAGATATATTAAACCATGTTTGACTTAAATCTAACTGTTTGATTTAATTAATAATATAGATATTGTAAAAGGGTTACAAAGGGTAATGTAAAGGACCTATGTAAAAATTTTAAATTCTTAATTTATCAGAGCATTTATTGATTCAAGTTAGATAAATATATTTTAGTTCATTTAGACTTTTGTTCGTAGATGTATGCCCTCCCCCCCGATAAAAATTAAATTATTAAAAACCTATACAATAATAATAAATTATTATCCTATAAATATATTAAACCATGTTTGGCTTAAATCTAACTGTTTGATTTAATTATAATATAGATATTGTAAAAGGTGATAGAAATCTTTTCCTCCATTTACTTTTTAGAAAATATATCTCGATTTTTTTTTCTCGCTTTATACAGATACTTGCTAAAATTTACACTTTTATATCTTTAATTAACAATAAATTGGTTTTGATATTCAAGCTCATATCAACATATAAAATCTGGACTCAAGTTGGATATTTTATGAAAGGGCCACGGTGGCCTGGTAGTAAGGTCTGGGCTTCGGAACCGGAGGGTTTCAGGTTCGAGACTCGATTCTACCGAAGATCCGTCGTGTGAGGGGGTCTCTTGCACGTTAAATCTGTCAGGCCAAACGTCCTCCCGCTGGTGTGGTGTGGAGAGGGGGGTGCCACTTCAGGTGTCGTCCTCGTCATCTGACCGTGGTTCAAAATTACGAGGTACGTCCCAAAATAGCCCTCGTGTTGCTTTAAACGGGACGTTAATATAACTAAACTAAACTCGATATTTTATGAACTGTAGCATTTCCTGTTTTATTTGTTTGTTCCTCAAGATATAAAAATGCACAGCCTTAAATTTTGTATTGTTTGGCATCTTTTAGTTCTAATTATTGTCTTTTTGCTTTAGTCTTTTCCAATTTCAATCAATGGAATAGCTGCTTTCTCAGATCTACGATAGAACTCTTCAAATTCATTAATTAATTTTAATTCCAATTTAATCCTTTTTTGGGGAACAAAGGTATTTCTTATTTATGACGACAGTTGCTGAGTGCGTTACGAATTTATGAAGAATATATATCTTATTTATGCATGATCTTTTTTTACTAAAAGATTAAACCGTGATAAAATTTATGTATATTTTTTCATAATTACGTTTTATTTATCTAATTTTTAACTAGAAATGAATGTTGATTGTGACTGCGAATTTGAGAAAGCTGAATTTTCCACAAGCGCATTCTATTTATAATGAATTAAATAGTAAGAAATTAATATATTAACACAGAATTAAATTCTATCTTATATTGGTTTGCTAAATAAAATTAAACGTTTTCACTGAGTAATGCAATGATCTTACAAATTTCATTTAAATTGTTTATGGAAGCTAAAAATAGAGCTTTATACGGAATGCGAATTCATTGGTGATTTAATATTATTTCTTGAAATTAGGCTGTATTCGTTGGAAAGTATTTTCATTTTTTTATGCAATTAATTATAATGCTCATGAATAGAGTTAAATATTTTTAAAACAATTAGTTAAAATTTTTAAAATGTCGCTAATTATATTAACTTTTTGAATCGACTTATGAAATAAAATACTGTTATACAGCATTCAAAACATTTTTTATAACAGGAGGCATACTTTGATTTTGTTATTTGCTAGTATTTATATTAGCAATAAGCTACATTTTGTGGCTTAAAAACTCCAAAAATAAAAATCTATCATCTCTTTCATGAAATTTTGTCCATTCTTTTTTTAATGTTAATAATCTGCTTAATTAACTCTTAAAATTTGTTTTAAAATTGAATAATGCATATTTGTGAAGATATACATTGTAAAGCAATATATATATAATTTTCATTAAGTGTTTGCTAAAATATGGCTTTTTTTCTGTTAAGAAATTATGATAACCAAAAATCCTCAAAGGATTCATCAAAATAAACAATATTTCCTGTTTAATAAAAACTAATTTTTGTTTTTTAAAATTAGGTTTTATATTGAATTAAAAACCAATATATGCATAAGCTGATTAATATTACATGATTTCAAAAAATACTTTTTCGATACATATATTCCTTATTCTAATTTTTTTTTCATAAATGCTTAGCAAATTTATTTATGCATTCCAAAATTTAATTTCTCTATTGATGCACAAAATCAGAATTTTGAACAAACTAAATCTGAAAAGATAATATTATCGATTCTTTCAAATTATCTGGCTGGCGAATAGTTTAAAAGAAAACTCATATCTTGGATAAATTTGTTGAAGAAGTTGAATCTTCTACTTGTTGTAGTGTCTTAATCTCTACCGATCAAATAGGAGAGTGGAATTTCAGACAAATAATTTATTTGCAACCACATATATATTTACGGAAGAACAATTTGTTCTAATCTAGGTTAAATATTTGCTATGTACTCCACAGACGAATGTTGAAGGTCTGTATTGAAAAGCGTTCTGGAAACAGTTCTTCATCAATAGCGAGAATAAAACCACAAGACGCTAACAGGGTGTTAGCCAGTACCTCTACCAGGGTGGAGTGTCAGAATGCCGCAATCCAAAATCCAAAAATCTCTCTTCCTTTCTTCCAAAGCCAGACTTGCTCTTCACCACTGTCAAAAGTTCGCCTCCTTAAACTCTATTCGTCAACGTCAGTTATACATCGGCCAATCATCTGGCGAAAATTTTCCTCATTTGTGGCACCAGCCTTTTTCATGGCATGGGACTGTCTATAATTGACGCGTCCAAGCAAATGACCGCTCGAACGCGTGACAGCGATATTCCTTCACAAAGGGACAGCCCGGCATCCAGATGATAGACACACTTTTCCTTTGAAAAAGCGACAAGTTTCATCTACACAATGAACTTCACGTGTGGTCTATGGACCAGATGCGACCACTTGAAGATAAGAAAATTCACTATCTCGAAAGCTTGTGACTTTTGACAATAGAGGGTGTTAACCAATGGTGGGTAACATTCGGGAAATGCCGCTAGTCGTGAATGGGGCGGGGAAACGTTACACTATGCAGAGAAGTAAAAACTGTCTTAAAAAATTTTAACGTCATTTTTAATTAAAAAAAATAATAAGTATTTTTGAATTTAATATAACAATATTAGCTTTTTCTAAATTAGTAAAATATAATTTTCAGTTAAATTGTAAAAAAACCATTTGCTAATTTTTGCATAATATTTAAGTAATATTTTATTCAACGCTGACATTTTTTCAAGAAAATTTTCTTTTTCTCAGTCTATCGAAGCTTAATATCTACACATTTTGATTTTGCAATAATAATTTATGAAATAAAAGTGATTCACTTCACAAGTATTCATTATTGCAACATACTAAGGCACATTAGTTAACCAATTAATAAAACAAAATAACATTTGCTACACTTTAAAAAAAATGCTATACTAATATTGTTTTAACCGATTCAAATGATGAGTATATAAATGCTGAGAAGAGAATATTTTTGTGTATTGTGTACAAAAATTACGGAGGATGATGAAATTCCTTCCTATGAAGCTTATATAGTTTATATACCTACTTTATTCTTTTAAAATTAAAGTTTTGACTATATTATTTTAAAAAAATCCCCGAGGATATAGAAAAAAAATGTTTCAAAATAATAATAATTACAATAGAATAATGAAAATTGACATTGTTTATGTTAAGTTAAAAAATTATATACAATTTATAATCAATAATCCCTGAATCAAAGAATTTATTTAGTATGCAATTTAATAACTTCACGAATATCTTTTTAAACCACTTTCATTGTCACCATTACAAAAACTTGAAAAAGACTGCTAATTTCCAAAAATAATTTAGTTTTGATCCAATTCACCAGTAAAATTTTTAGAGCTAATGACACAAGTAGGTTAAAAGTGCCTAAATGGCTTAACTTACATCAATACTTACTTAATAGGATTTAAAAAAATAGAGGTCAGTCAACTGAAGACAGAATTTTATAAATTACAGTTAAAAAGAATGAAAAAATATGAAAAGGATCACAAAACATATTTTCTTCTCTGTTTTGACGAAGGAGTTTTGCATGAAACCAGAATTTTAAAAATCAAAGTAGTTTTGTATGTTTTAAATGTAACTGAAAGAACTTGCTGGGCCATTGTGTTCACAACAGAAATCTTTGAGCAAATGGAAGAGCAGTTAAATTTGGATTTGTATCTAATAATTGGAATCTTGTAAAAAGATTTAAAAATTACAGAAAAAAATTAAACTTGACAGAAAAAAAAAATAAACTTAATGAACAAAGTAAAAGCACAATCAATTACAAGTGGAATATATGGTATTGTAATGACTTGATCCTGATAATCAAATAAAGAGTAGAATTTCAGACAATTTTTTTATTTAAAGCCAAATATATGCATAAGAACAATTAGTTCTATTCTAAGTTATATATATTCGATATTTACAGCTTTTGGAAGTTGATAATTACCCAACAGTCGAAGGTTGAAGGTTTTTGGTGAAAAGAGTTCACCATCATTTCGGAGAATACTCCACAAGACATTAACAGGGTCTTAGTCAGCATGGCTACTAGATGTTGGAGCCTAAAATGCCGCAGTCTGCAATCCATAAAGTTAACATCTCTTCAAAGAAAAACCTCGAACTTCATCTCTGCCTAATCTCCGCCTACTACTTCCTACTGGTCCATTTCAGGTCTCTATCGCCCAATAGCCGTTCAGCAGAATGCAAACATTTGTGACTCCAGTCTGGCGAGGGAATATCCATCAATGATGCGGCCTAGTAACTGACCGCCAGCTAACACGTGTCTTTGATATCCCCAACCATGAAAAAAAAGCATTTGGCATCCAGGTGGATAAGCATTTCTATCCTTTGAAGGTGCGAAAAGTTCCTCCCAAACAATGTATCTCACCTGTGGTCTTTCAGCTGAATCACTCATGACCAGATGCAACCAGCAAACCTCTCCATCCAGCAATTTGGTGACATTCAAAGTGATGACACAGCTGTTATGAAATGCAGTTTATCGTGAATGGATAGGGGAATGTTATAACATGTGCCACAAGATTGTGTATAAAAGCCAATACTCTATGCAACTTCTCTCAAAATTCAAATTCTACCGCTAAAACAGGGTTCTTTCTAAAACTTAAACCACATCCAAAAAATTAGAAGAAAAAAAACCTGTAAAAATCATTTACTTTTGTTTCAAATATCATTTTAATGGGGGAAAATCATTTTTTAAAATTTAGCTAAAATTACTTATTGCAACCCATCTATAAAACATAAAATAAATGGCATTTCTTATATTGCGTCTAGTAAAATTATAGCTTCGAATATCGCTGTATCATGGTTACTTACATCAATAAATTATTCTAAAACATTATAAGTTGTTCACACTGTGTATACACAGCTTTAACCAAATATATTTTAGCTTCCCAACGAGTGTCACATAATGGCTTCAGAGTAATGTGTAAATGCTTTTATAAAATTTCCCATCTTTTTGCAGATGTAGAAAATAAGAAATAAGCTTTACAATATCCCCCAAAGATTTTATAATATATATTGCTCGAAGCGGCATCCTTAAATTAATAATTTAAAGGTGTGTGATAGGCTAGGAACATAAATTGCATGCTTTTTTAGAGACAGTGTTCTAGACTGCACACCTTTGTAATTCCCTTTCATGTTGCTACTGTTGTCATATGCTTGCCCTCTAAAATTCCTGATATCTAAATCAAGTACCCTTAATCATTCCAATAGAGTTTTTGCTAGTTCTTCCCCAATCAGATTAGTTACTTCAATAAAAACTATAAATGACTCATTTGTATTTTACCTTTTCTCTTAAAAATTAACATATCTAATAATGATTGAAGTTTGTTCTTTATGAGAAATAGCAGGAATAGAACTTATTTGGATACTATAGTACATGGCTGCTTTTATATCACTTTTAATTTTGTTAAGGACTTCATTTCCTAGAGCGTAAATAATTTGTTCTTTGGACCTATGTGCTAAATGGTGCGCAGTTCTATTTTTAGAATGTGTTATTTTGTTTATATGATTCATTCGCACAGGATCATATTTACGTAATAATTCGATTAAACTTAAAAATTTTCCAATATTTGGCTTACCTAGTATTTCGTGAGTTCCTCGAAGTGAAAGATAAGAAGAAGCCCGTCGCACTGCCCTGATTTTCTGCCCTATTTATAGATTTCTGAATTTAAAGACTTACAAATGATCAACATCTTGTAGAATTTAGCTCACTCTTTGATGCCTGCATTATCCATATATTAAATTTTGTTCATTTATCTATCTTCTTTTTTGTATTTATTGTGTTAACTTATATTCGAACATCTGGACAGAAATGCTTCTTTTACTTTGATTACTCTAAAAATTTGAAAGAAATCAAGAAATTTGCTATAAAGACCATATATCAAATTTTTTTGTATCTAGTTCAAAAGCAATGATGAGTTAGTTATCATTGTCGCATTTAAATAAAAATGTTTTTTTGAGCTTTTGTATTTCTCTACACTTTCAATACAAGAAATTAAAAAAATATATAACCAGAGCGTGTATGAACCAGTTTTCTTCCAAAAACTGTCCATAGTCATATTCAAGAAATAAATTAGTCTTTTATTTCACGAATTGTTCATTAAATACTACTAACATGTTACATTCGGATACTGAGTTTCACTTTGTGTACTCGATTCCATAGAACTGTTTGGGTGAACCAAAATTATTATATCACTGCCGTTCACTGTTTATCAACATGAAGCAAATGGCACTATCCCTGACGTAAGCAAGTTTTTAAGTTGCTCAAGCAAATTCATACAAAAGGTATATTTTTTTAAGTCACTCCAAAATTTATCATTATAAATTCAATTGTACAATATAGTTTACTTTGAAGTAAAGATATTTGATGCTTCAATGTTTAATATCATTTATCATTAAAAATTCTACTTATATCATCTAGAATATTAATGTCATTTTGAATTCATTAATCCTCTAGGCCGGTTGTTTACCAAAATTACTTTTGTATTAATTTTATTTATCAACTTCATGTTTCTTTGCATCATTTATTTGTTTCTACAAGTTCGAACCGAAATTTTGAGTAATATTTCCTATGCACTGAAATATTTATGAAAGTGTGATTTTAAGAAATAAAGTTTGATTTTAAATGGACGTTTTAATTGGATGTATAAAAATTTATATTCATGATTTTATTTAATTGGATTTTAACGAAAATTTATGCCTCCTAAAAGGATGTTGTATCCCCTGGCACAATAAAATATAGATAAAATTTTATAATTGTAAACGTGTTTGAAATATTGCTTTATGAAGAAGTATATAATTACTTTTAATAAAGTGAAAGGTTGAAAACTGTTTTAATTAGTTATTACTATAATATAAAGTATCGCACATAATAAATTAAAATCTTACTCTTTCTACTTATTAATTTTACTGTTCTCAATGGTAATGATGTAGTAATTCCAATTTTTTAAATGACATATTTTTAGAAGAATTTTTTTTGATTGATTGAATTTACTCTTGTAAAATTTGCATCATTATTTGTCAAGGTTTTAAATTTTATTCCAAAATTACTTTTTTTTTTACCTAAGAAATTTATTATAAAAATGTAATTGTCTTGATACTAGTATTTACATTTTTATTGTTATTTTCTTTATAAAAATACTAGCTACAGTGGTGACTGCCTGAGATATTAATTCTATTTAATTGAAAATAAATCTCATTTATATAATTGCATGTTCATAATTTTTAAAACAAAAGCCTTTTCAGTTTGTCACTCATATTTAAGCCATGTAAATTTAATAGGCTTATATATATTCTGGCTCATTCTATATATAAATCTTAGTAATAGGGATTTCCCTTGTGACATCAGAATTCTAAGAAAAAAACATTGTCTGATTCATCTGTTTTTTAACTTTCCATGTACTGTAACTTCACTTCTTTATTCATTTTTTTATCTTAATTGTCCTGTTGATTTATCTTCTTTTTCAGTAACTTCAGTTTTTATTTATATTAAACAAATAATTAATGGACTCTTAACTTTTAGCATTGGAAGAAATCAGTGTGATTAAATAATTAATGAAAATAGTTTGAATTTCAGAGTAACTACATAATATATTGTTGGAGTATTGAACATTTTTTAACTACCCAAAATTCTGAAAAATTATGCATAGGTATTAAATTTTTATTAGTATTAAAACGATAATATTAAAAATTGTGGAACTGTGCAGTAATATCATTGAAAGTTATTGCAGAAAAATATTGATTTTCTACTGATACAGAATATATTGCTGGAATTTAAATTTAAAAACTTGGTATTGTACTTCTCATTACAATTTTTATGATATAGAATTCAACAATAAATGGTTGGTGTTTATCAGAATAACGTAGTTGCTTATAGTTTTCTTATAATATTAAATTTTATAAAATTTTTATTATTAGATTTCATTTATCAATTCATTCTATACAAGTATATTAAGCTGCTTTCTAAAATTTCTTGCAAATCAATAAATGCTCTGCAATGCATCTTTATCTGATTAAATTTTAATTTTTTTTTTAAAAAGGGAAAAATTTTCACGGTTGTTAAAACGGTTATCACGGTTATTGTTATTAAAAAGATAATTTTTAAAACTTTAGAGCTTTGCAATTATATTTTTGAAAAGTTATTGCAGAAAAGTATTGAATTGTCTATTAATACAGTGCTGAATAGATTATTGGGGTTAAAACTAAAAAACTTGGTATTCAACTTAATAAAACTTCTCATTATAATTTTTATGAACTAGAATTAAACAATAAACTTTTGGTGTTTTATCAGAATAATTTGGTTGCTAATTGCTTCCATATACAGTAAACTCTCGCTACAACGATACCCGATACAACAATAACTCCCTCTACTATAATAATGTTTTGTGGTCCCGGTGATTTTGCATATAAACTAATGTTAATCTCCCCTCAATATTGCGATATTCTCTAGAACAATAAACCTCTGTAAAATGATTTTTTCAATCTAAATTTCAGTATTATTTTCTCCCTTTATAATAATATTTTGATTTTCAAATGCTTTTTTTTCGTTTTCTTTTGTTATTTTTTCCGTCTATTAAGACTCATTGTGGATATTGTGGAAATTGGTGGGAAGTAACAGAAAAAACCATTTGGAAGTGCTGGAAAAATTTTGGTCTTTGTGTTATGGAAGATAAGAAATCTGACAATGATGAAAATTCCATAGACAATGATCTCTCAGATGATCAAGAATGTGTTTTGCACATCAAAAAATCTGTATCCCAACTTGAAGAAACAAGCGGTAAAAAGTTTGGAATTAGTATAGAAGACTATTTAACAGCAGATGATGATCTTATGGTTTTCGCAGGAGTTACTGATGAAGATATTCTCTCTGAAATTACTGATGAGATAGGAAACAATGATGAAGATGGTGATGATATTGATGATGATGATAATGCAGGTCCATCGCAGTCCTTATTGTCATCCCAGGAAGCTCTTCAATCTGTGAATTCTCTACGGGCATTTATTTCAAGCTTTCCGTCGACAAATGAAGAACATTTTCATGCACTAGACTCAATGCATACAGTACTGGTGAACTTAACAGTTAAAAAAATGAATAAACAAACAAAAATATTGGATTATTTTCAATAAAAAGTGTTTTCAGGTATGTGAATATTTCTGAACTTATTTTCTGAATTTATCTTATTTATTTATTTGTTTTAGTATTTAAACCACTATTATTAGTATTTTACAAATTAATTTCTTCTAAGTATAGACTTAAAAGTAGTATGTTATGCACCTTAAACTAATAATAATAAAAAAAAAACTCTTATTAAATGCTCAAAATATGTGGGCCCTCGATATAACAATATGCCTCTCTACAACAATATATTTATTTGGTCCCTAAAATATTGTTGTAACGAGGTTTCACTGTAATGATAAATTTTATAAAATTAACATTTAATTTATCTATTCATTCGGTACGAATACATTAATGTGCTTTGCAAAATTCCTTGTGTGTTAATGCTTTATGACACATCTTTATCGGATTAAATTTTAGTCATATATGATTATGCAATAAAATATTATTTCTCAGAACTTTTTTTGAGCTTATAACAACAATTGTATTATTCTTTTTAATCATTGATCTGCACTATAGTAATTTTTTTTCTTTTCCATTAAGTATTATGGAATATTAAATTTTCCCACTGTGCTCATTATTGACATAATATTGTGGCAGTTAATTAGATTAAAATTCCTATCATGCATTTTTTAAGAATTAAATCATCTTTCCTTTAAAAAAACAAATATGAAGCTTGGTCCTTTTTTAGCATTGAAATGTATGTATAAAATTTGTTAATCATGATAAAAATTAGGATGAAAATGAAATGTTTAAATTTAAAGCCATGCTGTAATTTTGTGAAAATACTCTTCTAATTTTTGATTTTATCCATTTCATTTGATTTTTTTCCTTTTGTACATTAACAAAACTGTCTCTTTAACATTTTAATTTTAAGAAGTATAAAAAGGTGATATGATTTTTTAAGCATTTATAATAGTAATATTTCAATTCTGAATAAATCATAAATAAATACTTAAGTAATTTTCGTCAACCTAAATTTATTCTGTTCTCTAAATTAGAGTTGTAGTTACTATTTTATTTATTCAGTCATAACTTAAATTTCAACTTACTCTGATTCAGTCATAACTCAATTTTCTAATCTTTTCTGCCAACTTAAATTCATCTTTTTTTTGCACTGAGAATTCTATTATTTCAATTATGTTATCATAAGATGTTTTCATTTGTAGAGTTCATAATCTTGACTGAATCATAAATTATTGTTTTAAATCTTTCTGTCATTGTCGATACATGTATTCGAAATTCGTAGCTTTAAATAATATGATCATTTGTTCTAAAACATGATAAATCTGTCACATGTCTTCTAAATGTATAGACTTTTAAAATATGCTCTTTCCTATGCAGATTTTGTAAAGAAATAACATTTAATTTATAAAATGTTTAATTAAAAAAAGAAAAAGTCAAAAACTTTCCTTTCTCTCTTTTACAAGTTACAGCAAGATTTTTGGATCTAATATTTGATGTTGTTCAATTTATCAAAAATTGCTAACTGTTGGATTTTATTTTCTTCTATTATTTTATACATTGACTCATTCTATAATTGCTTTTTAATTTCACAACTTTTGTATGAGAGTATTTTTTAAAATTATGTACAGGATAATGCAAATGATCCTAGTTATTTGAATGCCTTAAAATATTTTTTTTGTTATTAAAAGATGATTAAAATCATGTATTTAATTTGTCCAAAATTAGTTCTTGATATACAAATCCTGCAATTGTAGTTTAGAAGTTTTCTACAAAAAATATATGTGTTTATTCTCATTATATATGCATATTATTAAACAATGTTTTCCATCTTTTACTAATGGAATCTGTCCTACAAAGAAATCGCTTTAAAAAAATGATCACTTTTAGCAAGAATTGTCTTTGTACTAGAAAAACATTACTTTATAAATTATAGAAATAATAATTATTACTTTACTTTTGTCTTGTATATAGTATATATTATAAAAATATAAAGCTGTTACTATATACAAGACAAAATGAATATTGTTGGAAGTCATCTAGCATATTTTTAATTTAGAAGATATTATCTTCAATATAAAAGAATTTTGCAGGTTTATCTCTGATTATACTACCTTATCCCTGAATTATACTGCCTTATATTTTTTGATTATATATCTATAATTTTTTATACCTTATATCCTATAATTTTTTGAAATTGCATTACTTGATTATCCCTTTGAAAAAACTATTTAATTTCATTGCTGAAAATAACTTCTTTCCAGCATTTTCTTTTGTCTTAAATACATATGAATTTTGCAATCACAGATTATTATATTACGTCCCCAAAAGTAAGATCTTATTGTTTGTAACATTGTTTGATTATAATTTATTTAAAATGATGTTAAATTTTTTTGCTGAAAATAGCTTTTTTCCAAAACTTATTAATCACTAACACATAACCTTTATTGATTTCTGTTCAGATAAATCTATTGCCGTTTTGTGGCTAGTAATGTTCCTATGTATTCTTCAGACCAAGCAGAAATTATGCTGCATAGAATTATCAATGCTACTTTTATTTCATGTCTCGTGTCTAACATTATTTGACCATCAAGTATTTCAATTTCCTTTTATATAATCAATTGGGTTTAATTTGTATTGTAAACATTGTACAATGATAAAACCTTTAAGTTTAAGGGTCGATCTTATTTTAACCCACCTTTGGCGATTTTTTCACAATTTCGCCAAATATCAGCGATAATGATTCCAAAATAGCAACCCGGACAACATCCGAAGAGAATACTTCAAATACTTTCAATTTGGCGAGATTTTGAAAAAGTCGCCAGAGGTGGGCTAAAATAGGATTTTACCAAGTTTAATTGTATTTTATGTGGCTCCGAGTTTGTCGTCAATATGATAACCTAAAAAAAAACTAATTTTCCTAGTAATCCTAATACTGATTTGTTTACATTTTTTTTCGTTGTTGAGTTGTACATCTACTACAGCAATTTTGTAAAACTCGAAATTAAAATTAATCAACAAATAAACATCCATTAAAGAATTTAATAAAATTTGTTTTATATTTGAAAGTATTATTGCCAATAAACATTCAGTGTTATTTTTAAAGTGAAATACGAACAGAAAACATTTATCTTTTTGCAGTTTGTACCGAATTATGACAGACTAATTAAAATCGTTTGTTTAGAAATTTTGTAGGACAGAAACTAAAAACGTCTGCTTCAGATTTTTGAATCGTTTGTCTTTATTTCGCACTTTTTCATTTCAATATTTATTACCATTCTAATCGAATTATTGTCGAGGAATAATTTGTTATATGTTAGTGCTTAATTCAGAATATTCTTCTGGGAATCGTAAATGTTCATTCTTTGAATGACGGATATCTTTTGAATGTTTCGTGCTCATTGCTAAAAATTATTTCTTTTATTAGAGTCCTTTCTTTAGGTTATCGAACTATTCTGGCCTTTTTGTTTGTAATCTTCATATTATTTCTGGAGAATAGATCATAAAGGATGCATGTAAAATACCAGTAAAGTGGCCCTAATACATTGAGAAGAAAGAAAATTCTGTATGACTGTTTTCTTTTAAGAACTTGGTGGCAGACAAACAAAAGAATGATGATTTTTAGGACCAAATGAAGAGTTTTTTCTATTAAATTCGATGCATGAATCTGAATGAGATATAAGATAAATAAAGAAGTACAGCTTAAAAAAATGCAGGTTTAGCTAATGGTCCTTTTTTTTGTTTACTGTTCTTAATAATAAGTTAAATTTAATATTTATTCCCATTAATATAAATGGGAATAAATATCAAATTTAATAAAAAAATAATTAAAAGTGATTTCCAATTAGGCGTAACTAATGACATTTAAAAAATATAGCAATTTACAGATATATTAATTTTTTTAAAATTATCGTATTGTTGTCAATATATATATAAAAATAAAATAAATTGTTTAGCTTATCAATTTTATCTGTACATCTTTAATTAATTTTTTTTAAATGTGATCCTATTTAAAACTTTATTTTATACAATTTACAATGGCCCTGATTTCTAAAACAAGCGAAGCCTTAAATACGCTTCATATTTTTTCACTATTTGTATTTGTTAATAAAGTGTATATTTTTCTTGTTTCTCAAATACTGATTGTTTGCTTTTTTATTGAAATTGCTACTTAACAGTGTTTTTTTATTTTTTAATTTGAAAATGTTTTAATTGTCATTTCTTTTGAATAATAAATTTCAGTTTTATATCCATGGAAAAACCAGATTTATATTAAAAATAACAATAACTAATAATCTGAAATAGGAAACATTTTAAATGATGCTTTATATTATTATTTTCAAATCTGT
>JAPMOQ010062511.1:0-11951 GCA_026543055.1 Argiope trifasciata
ATAGGTGTTTTTTTGAAAAATTAAGCAAAGAATTTATGGAAAAAATGCATATATACGTCTATTTTCACCCGTGACTTCATTGCATCTCAAATCTTTTCTTAGATTTTGGTCCATTTCGTTCGTCATTATATTCAATGACTTGTGAACAAAGGAAAATAGGAATTTTTGTACGATTTTGTGTAGAGTGTGAACCGTTTTTGTTTAAATTTCATTACCATTTACTACACATTTTCCCATTTCTCAAATATATTATATTTTCAAATAATTTTTTTTGTATTTATAGTGATTATTGAAAATACATCTCTAAACAATAAATATTATTTTTAAAAATTCAATCATTCAAATTTTTTCCCACGAATATAGTCGGATACCTTAATGCATTATAATCACTGTACTTCCTGTACAAGTAAATTAAAAAAAAATTATAAAGAAAGGGACACTTGCATGCTCCGAAGGCGACCGCAAACATGTCTGGGTAGAAGTTGTTCCAGCTCATCCCCGTCACCGGAGTGCCTTTCATCGGCTGGTAGCTGAATTTCCAGAGAGCCAGCAGAGAGCCCAGGCCTTTGTCCTTGAACTCGTCACTCGGAGTGTCGTAGAAACTGAAATCTGGAACGGCATCAAATCACGATAAAGTACGATCAAACTGTTTTGCAATCACCTTTGAGGAGATTGCAAAACAATATCAATGAACATTACAAATCGTTACTTTTGTGCCAAAATGGCAGGAAATCAAATTTAAATTTTAACATATTGTATGCGGGACACGTACCAGTGCGTTTCCTGACGATCGATACTTGAGCGCGGGTCACGTACTAGTACGGATTTAGTGTAACAACATGGTTTGTTTGTGGGTACAAAAATAACGGTATCTACAGGAAAACAAAGCCGAATGTTCTTTTCTACTACATACATTCTGAAAAAATGGAGACAAATAAAAACTAGTTTTTACATCACTCTATGCGGAACCACAGAAAGTTTCAATAAAAAATACGAAAAATTGTTTAAAAAATGAAATAATTTTCGATCTATTGAGATCGAACTGAATAACTAAATGGACGTGCAAAACGCCCGCGTCCGGTACAATTCCGCTGCGAAATGGACCCGCACACAATGGGTTAAGATATGACTAATGGGTGGTTGCATCCTAAATAAAGTTGTTGCCAATGGCACTTTACAAGCCTACCGACCAACATGTCAGCGATTCAAGCCTAAATAGGTGTTAGGACTTAGCTACTTCATGCTTCACATTCGCTTGAACTACCCCTTTTTACAGAGGAACACATTTATACTACTCACAGATTGAACACAGAATAACAAACATGCCCGAACTGGGACTCGAACCCTTTACGCCCAAATCATGTGGAAGACGCGCCACCCCTATGCCAGGACGCCGGCAAATAAACTTCAGATCATATTATCTCACAAATATCATTTTTAAATCCATTTAAAATCCGATGAATAGTTTTTCGGTGACAGTTATTTTACAATACTAACTACAATGTTTATTTTTATTTTATTTTAATAAATTCTTTACTATTATTCAAACGAATATGATGACCTTTTGTAATCTACAATTCCAATCTCATGCGAATGAAATATTTAGAAACTAAGATAAAAATTTAGAATAAACTGAAATATTAAGACAAAAACTTTCAAAACATTAATTCCAATTCAAAGTTTAAATTTTTTTTTTACAAGATAAGGCTTTCAGGCAGGCATTGCATGATATAAAAAACGAGCGTACAAAATACCACGTCAAGCCAGTCAAAGTGAAGACAAATGAAACAAGCTTCAATTATCATCATGAGATACTTAAATTTTTGGAAAGATTCTGTGTGTGCGATGAAGTTTCATCGTATTAACATCTCGTAATGGGCCGGTAACAGATTCTTGGTCTATGGACCGCAGATTCAATTCCGTCAAAGACACGATGAACTCAACAAATCGGTCTGAATCATTTAAGTCATCCTGAATTTCTGATACTGACAGTCATCCTGAGTTTCTGATTACGCATCGAAGTGAGGATCGTGTCAATTCAAGAATGGGACATTTGTTTAGTTAAATTAGAATACCTAAACTCGTTATTTTTCTATCAGTTTGTTTAGTTTCTTATATAAAATGATTTATTGTGATGTCAACTCACCAATATTCACATCCGATAGCAAATTTTGATCAATCATTCTTTCGCAGAAACGGAAAAACTTTCTCTGACTTTCGGGATTCTGTACCTGGAAGTGAAGAGAGCAGGTAATGTCTTTAATTGGTTTTATTAATCTATAAATCCAAAAGAACATTTATTAAGGTATCCGACTGCGTTCGAAGGAATGTTTTTGAAAAATTTCATTCGTTAAAAATTATTTAAAACTAGAGTTTTTAAATGTATTGTCAATTATAATACAAAATATTATAAATACAACAAAATTATTTGAAAGTATAATATATTTTGAAAAATAAGAAAATTTGTAGTACATTTTAAGGAAATTTAACGAAAACGGTTAACACTCTATAGAAAATTGTAACGCAGCAATCCTCCCATTTTTTTTCTACACGTCATGGAATATAATGATCAATGAAATGAACCAAAATTTAAGAAAAAGTTTGATATGCAAAGAAGTTGTTTATAAAAATATGCGTATCTGTGCATTTTTTTCCTAAATGTACAACTTGATTTTTCTAAAAACGCCTATAGATGAAAAAGCATTTCACCAAAAATAAAACTTTTGTTTCATTTCATTGCCCATATTATTTAAAGTACAAGTGAAGTTTTTATGTAAATACAGTTATTAGATTTTGAGATATCATGTTAATGGTGTAGAATATTTATAAAAAATAAAGTTTTAAGAAAATTGAAGTTAAAGACAAATTTTGGTTGGAAAACCCTGGATGATAGACCAGACCTTCTTTTTCCTAGAAAAGATAAACTGTTTTGGAAAGAACAAAGTCTGAACTACAAAAAAATACCAGTAATAAAAAAATAAACCTCCATTATGTTCGATAACCAGAGTTTTTAAAGTTGTCGGATACCTTAATTAATTCTATTGCACTGAAGTGAAGAAAAAATATAGGGGATACAATACCTTTTGTCCTTTTCTAGTACTTTTTCGAGCAGATTTGTCGTTCTCTTCGTCATCGAGCTTCCCCTGGGCCTGAAAATATGTTGCTTTAAAAATACGAGACTCACTGCAAGAAATAAATCAAGAAATGCCACACAGAAAAACTACCAACTAAAATTTCAATCCTTCAACTCTATTTTTAATTTGAGACCAGAGGGGCCGATCGGGGTATACCCCGACAAATCTCCGGACCCCAACGTAATATTGTGGTTCTTGATCAACAAGTACGTTTCTATCATCTGCCAGTAGTACTTTGTCTACCAATGAATTATGCCTTGTAAAAGTTATAGTCTATAAATCATCGGAAAAATATCAGATTTGCAGAAGTATATCCTGCAGAAAGCATAGTATCAGGAATTCAAGGTTCCGCTAAAACAAGCATTGGTTGTCATTAAACCAAGTAAAGGAAGAGGACATACCACATAAAATGTGAAGGGCAGGTTTAAGGTGTACGTGCACTCCTGGTACTTCGAATAGCGTTCAGAACATCGAATATTTTTTATTGCTTTAAGAAGTTTTCTGATCCTTTAGCTTTCGAACGATACCAAGATGTTGTCAATACTCGGAATATTTCTCAAGTTATAAGGATTTTTCTGGAGGTTATAAGTTATTGTTTTCTCATTAGGACAACTAGCCATAAGATAATGTGTTTTTTAAAAATGCAATTTATTGGATATTTGGAGATCCCACAATTCTTGCCATAATGTGTGAATAGGATGAAAAAGATACTCTTTCGCATCAAGATAGGGAAATGGTCGTTCGTCAATGTTAAGAGGCTACTTTAGCTGCAACATCTGCTTTCCAATTACTATTTATACCAATTCGGCTAGGTAGCTAGCAAAATTTTATATCAGAACTTTTAGATTGTAGAGTTCGCAGAAGACATAAACTATCAATAACTAATGAGTGGGTCATATTATACTGATTGCTAAATGCTTCAAGAGCTCTCATACTATCGGAATAAACACCCAATTTTTGTTCCTGAAGAGTGGAAATTTTCTCTAGTGCGAACAAAAGTGCCAGGAATTCGTTGTTCTAGCTTTGTCCAATCTCATATATAAACTATTTTCAGAAAAGGCGATACCACGTACATAACAGATTTTGCTCCATCCATAAAGACACTTTTACTAATGTTTTAACTTTCACCGGTACAAGTTTTCAGATTACACCGCAGACTCACAGAGATTTTGTTTCATCCGTAAAGACAGCGGTGTAATCTGAAAACTTATGGAGCGGTGAAAGTTAAAAATTTGTTAGAAAATGGAAGGTGAACTGCAGATTTATCAAAGGTAGAGGATGAATTATGAAACGAAATTTGTGGAGCATAACAAGGTGGAAGGGATATGAAATTTATCGGAT
Source organism: Argiope trifasciata (assembly GCA_026543055.1). NCBI lineage: Eukaryota > Metazoa > Arthropoda > Arachnida > Araneae > Araneidae > Argiope > Argiope trifasciata. The sequence continues at coordinate 4,476 of JAPMOQ010062511.1, forward strand.
GGATTTGGAAATTAAAAAGATCTGAATTGGCAAGTAATTGTTTCCTCTTCTCACAGAAAGGTGGAATACTAGCGGGACGAGTAGTATATAGTCGGCCAATGCCAACAGTAGTAATAATTATATATATATATATATATATATATATGTGTGTGTGTGTGTGTGTGTGTGCGTGCTGTGTATGTGTGTGTGTGTATACATATACATACATACAAACATATATATATGCAAACTCTTAGTGCAGTCATCATACATGGATGTAAAATGAAAAAAAAAAATAGCATTACTTCTTTTTCCGTATATGCCTGGACTATATCGGCGAAGGACACCGTGCCATCGCAAACAAGCTGCGGTAAAGGCTCTGTTTGAGTTTCTTTGTCCTGGAAATAGATTAAAGTTCAAAATCCTTCAAACAAAATTGAATCGATAAAGAAAATTTAAGTTGCAGTTATTCAGCTTTTTTTATTTTTTTCAGCATATAGATGATTTAATAATAACAGAGCATAAGCACATATTTGGAAAAGTTTGTCCCATAAAATATAGCTGGTACCCGCAGCTTTGCTACAGCCGAAAAAAATATTTAGTGCAATCAATGAATAATTTTCACTGTTTCATAAAAATAGGATGAACGATACGACAGTATATAAAATAGGAACGAAGAAATATTCATTTTTGCCTATTAGATTTGTGTATTCTCTTAGAATTGTACAGCTTGGTGCCCTTTCAGAATAGTAGTGAAAGAAACTATTGTATCTCGTGATTTGTTTAATATTCGTTCAATATCTTAATCTTAGAAAATGTGATTAAAATAGTTTCTCTTAAAAATAGATTACATACTTGAAAAGATAATTTTTGAAAATTAAGATGGTGCAAAATTATTTGTACTCCATTACTTTTGGTGGTTACTGCAAGAAACGCTAAAATTTAAATAAAATTAAAAATCCGAGAGTTGATCTCTCAAAACTTTCTCGCATAATCTGTAATACAGTTACCACTGAGAATGACTTGCATAACATTTGCTTACTATAGCTACGAAATATTAACCTTTCACTTGGATGAACTTGGAGGTATTAGCATTAAAATTTCAGCGTGTGTTTTAAATAATCTGAGCAATGAAATGAATCAAAGGTTGTATTGTTTATGAAATACTTTTTTCATTTATAGGAGTTTATAGAAAAAATAAGTTGCAAATATATGCAAAAAAAATGCATACATACGTATATTTTTACCCATAACTTGTTTGAATCTTGAACTGTTTCTTAGATTTTGGTTCGTTTCGTTCATCATTCTATTCTCTAACTTGTGTGCAAAGGAAGAGCGGATTGCTGCATTGTAGCAATTTTGTGTAGAGGGTCAACAGTTTCAGCTATATTTCATTACAATCTACTACACATTTTCCTGTTTCTCAAAATATATTATATTTTCAATTTTTTTTGTATTTAAAGTGTTTATAATTGACAATGCATCTAAAAACCATAAACAGTTTTTTTAAATCCAATTTTTCAAAAAAAAAAAAAAAATCATTTGACTGTAGTCGCATACCGTAACCTCACTGTGAAAAAGCAACTCTAGTCATTATGAAAACACTGTGTATGTAAACGTACATTTAATTATGTGCACTAGTACTTGTATGGCGATAGTAAAAATAACGTCATTCCTAAAACAGTTCTCTCATCCTCACTGAATCATTTACTTTTCCCGAAGTTCAGTTAAGGTATAACACATTTCTAAAGATTTGGAAGAACGCAGGAAAATAAATGCATTGGTGGAGAAATTGTTACTGTTTACCACTATTTAATGGGATGCATTAAGATCACAGAGTGATGGAAAAACCTGAAGATCGTCAATAATGATTTAAGTACAGTACTGATGGCATCGGGTCATCTCAGAACCCTGATGGATAGGATGCTAAAAACGGATAGTTTCATGCCAACTGTTCCGAGAGTGTGCAGGTGGGGAGAAAGACGGCTATTGATCACCCCGAAAGGAATGTTAGTTTGACAGATTCATCAACGTAAGGTTGGACAATACTTATTCAGCAGTCGACCAGAATCCATCCTTTCGATATGGCTACGTTCAGTGGTGGCGGGGTGGTCGGCTGTATGCAAGAAAAAGAAGTCACATAATTCACTCACATTACTATAGAAGATTTCTGTTCGTTGTATTTGGTATCTTCCTAATTTTCTGTCATTTCTTGTAAAACCTGAGTTTGAAATTGAAGCGGAAGTGATGAAACTTCAATCATTAAAAAATTAGAATATTTTTAAAAGCAAGAACGCTTTTAAAAATATGAGCATTTACTGATGTATCTTCTTTGAGACAATTGATAGAGTGTTCTAAATTATTTTAAAATAGCTCAGTTTTGTAAGATAACCATTTTCAAAATTTTTTTTAATTTCTCAGAAAATTTTGGGGAGACCAGCCCTGGGGGTTTTAAATTTTAATTAAATTTTAGAGTTTCTGGTAGTAACCACGAAAAATATTCTAATACAAATAATTTTTTACCATCTTAATTTTTAAAAATTATCATTGAAAAATTACATTCTGTGGTGGAGGGGTAGTCGGCTGTATACAAGAAGTTAAGAGATAATGATTCACGAAGAAATGCAGCAAGCGATCATGACGATTCTGAAAGATACGGCAAAAGGCAGCCTATACCTGACTGCATTACATAAATGTTCCATGGAATAATTTCTTTGAAGGAGGTCCTATTTGTACAAATTCTGCCATTTAGGATGTTTTCGAACGTAGGAGTATTTGGCAAATTTAACGAATGTCTTCTTTTTGCTCGACTAAGAGAAACTTAATTTCATATGCGTTAAAGAAATAAAATTTTTTCTTAGGAAAATACTTACCACGTGCAGAAAGACTAATGTCTGCGTGGCTCGGTCACAGAAATTGAATTTATTTTTTCGTTTGGTGTCCAGTTCTTCAACGGTCTCCTCTCCTCTTTCAGTACCTGGGAAGAAAGGACAGGATTATCACGCCTGAAAAAAGAACAGCGTGATTTCGAATCAACCAAGAGATTTAAAATGAAACTCGTTCGAACCTTTTCAAACAACCGACACATTTCAATCCCATTTTATTTTTATTAAAAGACTAGCTGGCACCCTGTCGAAAAGAATAATATTGAGTGCAATCAATCAATAATTTGGCAATGTTTTGTCGAAACAGGATGAACTGTACGATAGTATACAGAATACGAACAAATGTCCTTTTTTTATAAATATGATTTGTGTATTCTTTAAGAATTGTAAAACGTGGTGTTCTTTCAGATTGGTAACGAAAGAAACTATTTATTGTATCTCGTGATTCGTTTCATATTCGTTCGGAATTCTTATATTCAATTTTAGAAAGAAAATGGGATTAAAATAGTTTCTTTTAAAATTGATTAAACATAGAAAATATATTTATACCACAAAATCATTAACATAATTGAAAAGATAATTTTAAAAAATTAAGATGGTGCAAAATCATTTATGCTACAATATTTTCAGTAGTTACATGAAAAAATTCTAGAATGTAATTAAAATATTAAAAAAAAAAATTCTCTCATAATCTGTGATAAAGTTACTTCTGAGAATGACTTGCATGGCATTTGCTTAAAATAACTGCAAAATATGAACTTAGATTAAGCATTTTAACCAAATCTATTGTGTCTCCTTGGTGAGTTACTTGTAGATGATTCCTTGGTAAATAAATGCGGTTGAGATTCATTTATGTAAATTTTTTTAGATAATTGTACTCTCCCTGTAAACATCCCGTAGGTGTAAACGATAAGCTGACCCACTTTCATCTCCCTCGGATGAACGGTTTAGGAAAGCATAAGAGAAAGACAGACAAACATGCATTTTTATTTATGTGGATACTCCAAAGTGAGAACTTTCAGAGATAACCCAACATAACGAGACTCAGTTTAAACACTAGGAGATAAAATTAATTTTTTTTTAATTTCTCTGAAATAAGTAGTTTATTACATTTTTTAAATTGATAAGGTCTTCATGAAAACTATGTAATTTATCATATAATCCCCAAGTGTGGAAATCCCTTGAAAGAATAGTTAGTTAAGGTATCCGACTGCGTTCGAAGGAAAAATATTAAAAAAATTGGATTTTTTAAAAACTGTTTAAAATTGTGATTTTTAGATGTATTGTCAATTACAATACGAAATACTACAATACAAAAACAAAGTTCGTTTATTTTTACATTTATTTTAAAATACTGAGTGAGCACTTATGCTTCCTGTATGTAGAGCGATGAAGCAAATCCTGCATGCAGATCTTTTTGCAGTTTCCGAAATTAATTTTCACTTTTAGTTCAAAGTTTTAGAAAAGATTTTAAGGTATCCTAATTTCCAAAGAAAAATTTTTTTTTTCAAAAATTAGATTTTTAAGAAAACTATTTAGGATTTTTAGATGTATTGTCAATTATAAAATCTATAAACATAAAAATATATTTGTAAATACAATATATTTTGAAAAATAGGAAAAATTGTAGTACATTTTATTGGAATTTAAGCAAATAAATTTCTACCCCAAACTGTGTTGCAATAATCCTATTTTGCTTTGTACACAAGTTATAGAATAGAGTGATGAAGGAAATGAACCAAAATCTAAAGAAAATATTGAGATGCAAAGGAAGTACAGGTGAAAATATACGCATATATGCTTTTTTTCCAACAATTTAAAACTGAATTTTTCTACGAACCCCTATAAATGAAAAATTATTACACCAGCAGTAAAACTTTTGGTTCATTTCATTTCCCATATCATTTCAAACTCACGCTGACACTTTTATGTAAATACCTCTATTAGTTTTTGAAATATCGTGTGAGCGATGGGGAATTTTTATGATAATTAAAGTTTTGAGAAAATTGAAGTTAAGGTATCCGACTACGTTAAAAACACTGATTATCGAACACATTGGAGATTTTTTTTTGTTATTTTTATTTTTGTATTTCAGACTTTCCTCTTTCCAAAGCAGATTATCTTTTCTGGGAGAAGGAAGGCCTGACCTATTATCCAGGGTCACATATTTTTTCAGCTGAAATTTGTGTTTGACTTTAATTTTCTCAAAATTTAATATTTCATAAAAATTCTTCACCGTTAACAGGATATCTTTAAAACTAGCAGAAGTATATAGATAAAAAATTCAAAGTCTTTTAAGTAGTATGGGCGATGAAATGAACCAAAAGTTTTATTGTTGATGAAATACTTTTTCTTTTATAATTTTTTTTAGAAAAATAAAGTTTTGAATTCATGTAAAAAAATGCATATATGCGTATATTTTTACCCATGACTTCTTTTCATCTCAAACTTTTTCGTGGTTTTTGGTTCCTTTCATTCATCGTTATATTCTACAACTTGTTTACAAAGAAGAGTAGGACTGCTGCAATACCATTTCGCGTAGAATGTCAACCGTTTTGATTCAATGTCATGAAATTTTACTACACATTTTCCTATTTTTCAAAATAGATTACATTTTCAAATTTTTTTTTTTTGTATTTACAGCTTTTATGTTTGACAGTATATCAGAAAATCATAAACATTTTTAAAAAAATCCAATTTTTCAAAAATTTTTCCTTTTAACGTAATCGGATACCTTAAAAGAAATATAATTTTTGCCCTTTCAGAATTTCGATTGGCTTAAAGGGGTACCTCTCTTGTCAGCTTCCGGTGTCTTCCTCTTGATGTTTCCTCTCTGCTCGTAGAAAACGATGGCTCGGTTGTGATTCTGCAGAGGCTTGTAAGCTCGGTTCTAAAAAACAGATCACTTGTGATTTTCAAACATGAAGCGTGAACACATCGTTACTGAGGGTATTTTCGAAAATCTTACTTTGTAACTGAACTCAACGGCGCTCTCTGTGATGTACGGGCTGCTGGCCGTCAGTACGGTGGTCACATCGCGATCCAGTTCCTGAAATAGAGAAATAAATGTTCTGTAATAAAAAAGAAGAACATGCTCTACATGATGGAGACTGAGAATTATTATGGCAAAAATAATTTATCTAGCAATGAATCGGCTCTAGGAAAATACTGACTTTCTCCAAACTCTAATTTTTTTTCTTAATTAAAGTGTACGCACTTGAAACTTCGAAAATCCTTCAAAATATCGAATACTTTTTCATTGTTTCCAAATGTGCTCTGATTCTTCAGCTTTCATACGATACTGAGATGTTGTCGATATTTGGAATATTTCCCGAGTTTTAAGGGTTTTTTGCGAGGATATAAGTTATTGTTTATAAATCAATTGAAAAATTTCAGATTTACAGAAACATTTTATATAGAAAACACAGTATCGGGAATTCAAAGATCCGCTAAAACAAGTGTTTGTTGTCATTAAACCAAATACAAGAAGATGTTGTCAATATTCGGAATATTTCTCTAATTATAAGGATTTTTCTTGAGGTACTTTCACAAAAATTTTTTTACTTAAAAAAAACTCATTTTATGAAGAATGATGTTTTCCCGCTATGTTGCTTCATTCAGACTGACAGAACTTAACAAGAAATGAACCAAGTACAATTATTTATGCATCAAAATAATCTGAAGGAAACAGTGAAGGCCTTTTGCCTCCATTGATATTTATAGAAATAAACTTTTAGTAGCTGTTTAAAAGTTAATTTGACAGAAAAAATCTCACTTTTTCTATTCATCGTCGATGAAAAAATTGTTTCAAAAACTATACATTCTTATATCTTGAGGGTAGCACACGAAGACTCATTTCCACTAGAAGGGGGGGTCTGTGCAAATGAGGATTTAAGACATCGTATTAATCAATTAATAATTAGTGTAATATGGTTTTTTTCTCACTGAAATGAGTTTAAACATATATTAAGGACCTACAATGAAAACAAAAATTAAGTTAAAATTTAAAAAATAACACCACACACTTTCTATTGTGTACGTACACCATAAGGAACTCCAGCACATTTTGGATTTCCATGTTTTTAAATTTATGATTCTGTATAAAAGATTAAGTCGTTAAAAATATTTTTTAAATATACATATGTGAATACTTTTATCAGTCCACTGGATACAGTTTTAGTAGTAATACTCGCGTATATAAAGTTTAAATGATAATACCAAAAAATTAAAATTTTAGAATTTGTTCGCAGGATATCTATACTATATTACACTACATCACAATCGCTACAGATATAATTTTATGTATTATGTGTTTTTCTACAGAAAACTTTCTGTTCTTTTGTAAGAAGAGCGAGAGTTTTAATTTCCAAATTTATAACTATTTGTCACTGAATGTTTCAACAATTCAATAAAACTAATCTACTTGCATATGAAGAAGTTGGAATTTTGATTTCGTATCAACTTAAAAAAAATGTCATGAGGATCAGATATTTTAAAGAAAACTTGCATTTTACAGGAAGAACCCGCTCAGAGGATTGATTTTAAATGTGTTGCTGTCCACGAAGCTCTACAGGTGTACACGCCATTTTAACTCACAAGTTGAACGAACAAG
>JAPMOQ010062518.1:0-13257 GCA_026543055.1 Argiope trifasciata
CACACAAAAAGAGCTTCTTCAGAAACGAACTCTCTTTCAAAAAAAAATGTATATTATGCAAAGGCTTTCGTGCATTGAAAAAAAAATGTCAACACCACGTGACTCCGCAAGAACAGCCCTGAAGCAGGCAACCCATTGTTGCCCAAGGTTTCCACTCAAACGTTATCACTTCACAGATAATTCCAATTTTGGGTGAAATCGGGGCTCAATTTTTCTTCTTAAAGGACGAATGAGTTGAACAAAGCGACTTCTTAACTTTTTGTCTCCATTATCAGCAACGACTCAAATGACATAACAACCGGCGGGCACCACCATTTTGTTTCTTTTCTTTATTCTAAGTAGCACTGAATGAAAATGGACACATTTCACAGCACTAAGATATTCGTAATTAATTTTGTTTAATCCAACGAAAAAATAAAACTATAATCGAAGCAAGCATTATGACTGATGAATTAAAGATGCCATTTTGTGATTCGGACTTTTGGGTACGTAACTTGTTCTCTAGTTAACTGTTATATTTATGATTTAAACTATATTTAGTAAAATTCATGTCAATAAACTCGTGACGCCATCTTTTAGGCATATTTGAAGTAAATGCTACAAAAATTATTTTTAACGAATTCGGATGCAGTAAATTTTCACATTTAACAGACTGATTAGCATACAATGGTAGTTGTAATAATGAAAATAAATTGAATTACGAATTTCTGTATGAAAAATTATTATTTAATTCATAAAGTAATTAGGAATATCCTATTCCTAATTACTTTATGAATAAGGATATTATTCATAAAATTATGCAGAATAATTAGCAGAATAGGATATTATTAAAACATTATTATTATCATAATAGGATATAGGATATTATTCATAAAATTATGCAAATATAAATTTTTTTTACGAGCATGGCATTTTAATAATAAAGACTGAAAAGCAGATGATTAAAATGTATCAAGCTGGTACAAATAACCATAAATATATGAATTTGTTGCTTCAAGGTTCGTTAAGTCGAGACTTTATTGTGTTCTTTTTTATTTCTAAATCAAAGCTTTGATTATCGTTCTTTTAAATCATTATATTTGGAAGCAAATTTTACAAACCAATTAAATAAATCTAACTATTATTTTAAACTATCTAATAATAATCTCTTTATATATAAAACGCTAATGTAAGTGATACAAGAAGTGAAAAATTTACTTAACTTATTACTAACTGTAGAATGGCAACAGCCAAATATAAACAAAACTTCATACGTGTTTCAAACTACCTTCATTTATTGAACATTTTTGCAGCTGCACTGAATCAAATGCTTCCTTTAGCTAATCAATGGAGCTGAAAAATATTGTTAAAAGTGTTCTAAAACACTTCACCATTTCACCAAAGAGAACATTCAAAGAAGACATAAAAGAAATCTAGAAATAGGGTTGAAACAAAAAGATTAAACAAATGAAAATATAGGTTTAACTGCTCGCAGATATGTAATCGAGGTAAGAAATAAGATTAATTTACAGTTTCGCGCCAAGCGTATTAAAATCGTGTTAATCGACCAAAAACTCTTACAGATCTGTAATTGAATGCATACCAGAAATGTTTATAAACGACTTTTAAATCTGCAATAAAAAATGGTCATGATTACATTTAGCGAGAAATAGCTCCAAAATTATTCAATTCCAGTACCCGTATATTAATCTTAAGTTTTGCCACAATTTTTATAACTTGTTAATGAAAATTTATATTCATAACTTTTAAAATAATTATCTTATAGAAATACTTTTTATATCATATTAAATATTTTTAAAAATCTATATTAAGGATATAAATTTCATTTTTGTACAATTTTTCACGCAACATTAATAATATTTTTTGTTCAATTTGATGCCTAATCTAAAACAATGTTTTTAAATGCTGCGATGGAATTCAAACTTTCTATCAAAACATTAAAACATTTGCTTTTGCCACTCATTAAATCAGCATTATCCACTTGACATACGAATTTACTTAACTTTTTAATTAAATGACGGGCTTCCTAATTGTAATATTTACTGTTATTTTAATTCCTTTGATTGTAATAGGTTTCAAGAGAGGTTTTTTCCTTTCAAATTATTTAATACTTTTCACTTATTTGTTGATTAATTCAATCATTCGATGCGCGTCTCAGACACGTCATTGTATGTGAAGTGGTTAAGAATTTTCAATTCCACTCTTTTGTAAGATTGTCATTTACAGTAAATTATTTTAATTGAATTCATGCCTTTTAGTCGTATCAAATTACGAAGTGAAATACTTTTTCAAGGAAATACCATACCATTTTATAATTTAAAAGACTAAGGAGTCTTAGTCTAGATCTTAGTCAATAGTCTAGGCAAACAGAGTGGTCGCCAAAGGCAGTTAGTATAATTTAAATCTATAACACTTTTTTAATGACATAAAAAAGTCTTTAATGATATCGATATCTATACAATTTTTTCTTTAATTCACTATATTGTTAAAGACTAATGATTTACTAAAAGAAAAATCAGTAGTCTTCAACAATATAGTGATTTCATTAAATCGGCAATGGTAAAAGATAAGGCCCATTAACCTTCATAAATAGACTGACTTCCAACTCGTGTAAAACGCGAGTTCAGAAGTTCAAAAATTAATAATATTATTTTCGCTGTTTTGCTTAAAGCGGTTTATTTTCAAACTATTTGATGGAACTCGAGCGAACATATTTAAAATAGAACACACATTAAAAAAATCTTGAGGAAACTAATCGAAATGTTTATTGAAAAGCAATATTTTATAATAATCGTATGCAAATAATTACCAATTTGAGTTTTTCGTTCGAAATAGCTTAAAATTCTTCGTTAAATCGTAAATTACGAAGTGTTGTAGTTATTTGCGATATTTATCAACTACTTACCTCCTTTTTAGCATTGTATCAAATTTTCTTTTATATCTATACTAATATATAAATGTGAAAGTTTGGATGTTTGTTATTACATCACGGCAGAACGGAATTGGATGAAATTTAGCTCAACGATTATAGTCAGAACATAGGCTACTTTTTATTCCGGTTCATTGAGTAGTTCATTCTTTATTCATTCAAAACTAACTTTCGCACCAAAAAACTGAGGTCAAATCCCACCAAAAATAAGTAAAGGCCTTATAGCACGGTGAAATTTCACCAGCACTTTTTCGTTTCTACCCTCAAAAACCGGTCAAGCAAGTTTCATAATCGACAACTTTTTCTAAACCAGCTCGAAAATGTTGTCGGAAATATTGTACGCAAACGAAATTCAACCAATCATGTGAAACTTTGAAGTGACGTCACTTTCCTTGTCGTTTGCTGACGGAAAGTGTCGAAGATATTTTGCCGTGTGATAAGGCCTTAAGGTGCCAGTATTTTCCCCAGCAGAGTTGAGGTTAGAATTTAGAAGAATTTTGACCGATTATTTCAAACGATTCTATTTATTTTCTTAGTGTTTGATGTATTTAAAATCAAATGTTGTTCATGAATCGATCTTTCGGATCCACTCTGAAGTAATTTTAAATTAAAATAAAACAGAATAAAGGAAATAAAAAAATTTCTAATCCGCATTACCCCAACTGGTGTGGGAAAGTTAGACATGTGCGTTAGGCCAACTGCCCATGATTGCTGACAACTGTGTTTTTATTTAAATTAAAAGTTTAAAAATGATGTACAGTTTTACTCTACACTCTGTCTCTACTATAAATATAAATTTTTGAATCTACTTCGAGCAAGTCTGAAAATCAATCAGTTACAATTCAAATTATTCAATTTCCAACCAATCGAAATGAGAAAAATTTAGTTTATCAAATAAAGTCTTATTTAAAATAGTTTTGGTTGGTGTCGTGCGCAAAATATTGTGTCACGTGCCTTTGGTTAGTCATCCCAGCTCTAGAACTTCAACCAATTTTTTTTAATCTGGATTTTCGCATTATGTAGTAATAATGTTTACATGCAACGTCATGAGGATAGAAAAAACTTTTACCGAATAAATTTCATTTTACAATTTTGTTATAAGAATGCATGACACATTCCATCTGTCTCAAACCATTTTTTGTGTTATCGCACTCACAGACAGACGGATATGCTTTCCAAAATTTGTTTTTCGGACTCGGGGAGATCTTTCATTATCTAGCGTTCCCATTATTTTTGACGTGAAAAAATTGGAACGGTAGATAATGATATGCAACATTCTCTTTGTAATTTTTCGAATATGATACAGTAAAAAAGCAGCTAATGAGATACATGAACTTTGAGATTCCAAACACCAAAATTCTAGATGTATCTAGTTTTAGACAAAATGTTCCAAACTGGGGAGATGCTTTTTCTAAATAAATATTCAATATCTCTGTCGTGTCATAAAATAAATGACGCATTTCAGTACTGTATTTTGACTTTTTTCCAAAGTCAAAGAACTGAAATGCAAGTCCAGCATTGTTTTACGCCAATGCCATCTCTGTCAAATAAAAATACAATTATTATCATTTTATAAATTACATTTATTTAATCTGTCTATCGAATTACTATCTTTAATATATATATATATATATATATATATATATATATAATATTCTAGCCGCCTGGTTTGCCAATCTTACTGCTATTTCAAATTATCAGTTAAATACTTTATGTAACATCTTTGTGAATTAAATATTTTATGTAACTTGCCTTTTAATAGCTACTTCATCAAAATATTTATAAGGTTCAAATTTTGATAGTCATATAATTCATTTATGCAATTATAAAAGTCTTAAATCCGTAAAGTACTTTATGTCTCTTTAATTATATGATCAGCTTCCAAAAAATGTCAACTTTAAATTAAAGTGGAAATGATTAAACTGCAAATTGATATAAATACATTTTTTTACCATAACCAAGCATTTTTTTTAATAAATATAAGTAAAAGAGAATCATAACGTGTACTACTGAATAATTACAATAATGCATGTAATATTTCAAGAATATTCAACAAAAAATAGATATATTATAAAATCCATGTTTTAATTTTACTTTCAAAAAGATTTAAATGATGCGAATAATAATATTTTGTTTTGCTTTCGTTTACAAACATAATTTTAAAAAATTAAGTCTAAATTTTATACATCTTTTGTTATAAGGAATCATATTCTACATTCCTGACACTTCAACTTTCAAATAAATAAATGAATATTTCTATCTTCTGCTATCAAATTTGATCAACTTACGAAGCTTACTATGTAGTTATTTACTTCATTTAGACCATTTTTATAGATGCTTTTCTATTATTAAAGTTTTACCAATTAGCCGTTGAAACTTGAATTTTAAAAAATGCATATATTAAATCATGTTTGCCTCAAATAAGGCTGATTTATTTAATTAATAATTTTGTAAAAGTAAAAATTTTTTCTTTAGAGATTTATTTTAGAAAAAAATATATTTCATATTTATTTCATTTTATGCAGACACGTGCAGAAAATTGCATTTTTATATGTTTAATTTTCCATATTTATTTGTTTTTTTATTTCAGTTTTTTTTAATCTGATGGCAACAAATTGATAACAGATAATTTTTTTTTCTTTCACTCGTAACGCGCTTGCGCAGTTTAGATTTTATTCTTTTGTCCCAAATATTTTGTTGAAAAAAATAGTTAAAATATTTGTTTAAAAATTCATTACAAATAGAAGATTACGTTGTATGTTAAAATCCTAACACCATTAGAAAGCTAATTTTTTAATCTTTAATTTGATGTAAAACTCATCTTTATGCGGTAATATTTTCGGAATATTTTCGAATATATTGGAATATTCGGAATATTTTCATATCGGGTAAACCATCAATCGTTAAATGGCTGATTGATTTGAATTTTGTAAGAGTCATATCTCATCTCATTTTTCGAAGCCCCGTGCGTTTGGATATGCCAAGTTTCGTGCCACCTGTCGTGCCAAAGTTGATGATCTTGCCTCTCATATTTCTTTCACTATTTAAACACTAGCTTCCATTATTGCACGCATGTCTCCCCCCCATTCCCATTGCTAGCACATTGTCCAACACAAAGCCGGTTTCTTTAAATTTTTCGTACGTTCTTTCGATCGTTGTGTCGTTTATGTTGTGGTGATTGACGAAATTGTTCTTGAATTGTTTCACGACATTCGCTGGGTAAGTAACATGCTACTTCTCTTCTTATATCCCGCTGTCGAAATTTGCATCATTAATTACAGATGCACTTTTCTTCTCATTGGATTCAACAAATTTGCAGTCACCTAGGGAAGATGCCATGTTGCGCAATTGTCGTATGCATCGTAATTTAGAATAGAAATTGTTGGAATCGAAATTAACCACTTCGCATACAATGACGTGTCTCAGACATGCATATAATTATTGAATTTTTAATCTTCAATTAAGTGAAAAGTGCTAAATGATCTAAAATGAAAAAAGTCTCTTGAAACGTATTATTATTAATGATTTAAAATAATAGTAAATATTCCTATTAGGAAGCTATTAAATTCGTCCTTTAGAAAGTTAATTAAATTCTTATATCAAGTGATTAACGTTCTTTGTATGATCATTATATGACGCTATATTCAGGGACCTCATATGCTATACCACAAAATACTCGTCTTGACATTTCAGAATTAGTAAATAGTAATAGTTATTATTGTAGCTGGCCCTGAATGAACACACACACACAAGGTGTAAATACATTTATTTATGATAGTTATAAACGTAGTTTATAAGAAGTCATTAAATTAAAAGGAAGTTTATGAAAATCAATCGAAATAAGAAAATAAAAGTCGCACAAAAACAAAGATATATATATATATATATAGTGATTAGTGATAAAATTATAGTTGAAAATATGAAATTCAAAATGAAATCGTTTTTATAAAACGTCATTTTAAATCATTTTAATAGATTTACCAAATATGAGTAGAAAAAAATGATTCAATATAATACATGAACAAAATGTTATATCTTTTTCTAAAAATGTTAGATTCAGTTAAGGTATCCGACTACGTTCGAATAAAAAAATTTGAAAAATTGGATTTTTTAGAAATTATTTATGGTTTTTAGATGTATTGTCGATAAAAAATACTATAAACACAAAAATAATTATTTGAAAATATTATATATTTTGAAAAATGGGAAAATTTGTGGCAAATTTTAATGAAATTTATCCAAAACGGTTAACACTACAAAAAATGGTAATGCAGCAATCCTGCTTCCCTTTGCACACATGTAACAGAAGACAATGATGACTGAAATCAACTAAAAACTATGAAAAAATTTGCGATACAAAGGAGTTACGGGTAAAAATATGCCCATATATGCATTTTTACCATAAATTCACAATTTAATATTTCTAAAAACACCTATAAACAAAAACAGTATTTCACCAACAATAAAACTTTTGGTTCATTTCATTACCCATACTATTTAAAACAAACGCTGAAATTTTTAGGTAAATGACTCTACTGGTTTTGGGAATATCATATTAACCGTGGAGAATACGAAAATTTAGCTTTGAGAAAATTGAATTTAAAGACAAATTTTAGTTGAAGGATATGTGATCCTGGGTGATAGGTGAGGCCTTCCTCTTTCTTGAAAAGACAAACTGTTTTGGAAAGAGGAAAGTCTGAACTACTGAACTACAAGAAATAACAATTTATATATATATATATATATATATAAAGTTCGCCAATGTGTTCGATAACCAGCGTTTTAAACATAATTGGATACCTTGAGAGATGTCTACTGCTTCCCATAATTCTGCAATGATTGTTTTCAGAAATGGGATGCTTTTTGGGATGCCGATGCCCCGAACCTCACGAGTTGCTTTCGCCACTCCATCTTGGTGCTGCTTCCCTGTGCATTTCTCTGGATAGCCGCCATCTTCAATTTTTATCGAGAAAGAACCAGAAAGCCGAACATTCTTCATCCCAAATGTGCTCCGAGTCCTTGGACACTTCTGACCATAGCGAAGCTGGTAAGGACCTTTTCATACATTCTTACTTTCTTGTATACAGAATCTATACCAATATTATAAATGTGAAAGTTTGGATGTTTGTTACTCCATGCCGCCAGAACGGCTGAACGGTATCGAATGAAATTCAGTACGAAGATATATTATAGTCAGGAATAGAACGTAGGCTACTTTTTATTCCGGTTCATTGTGTGGTTCATTTTTCATTCATTAAGAACTAACTTTATCGCTAAAAAGCTGAGGCCAAATCCAGCCAAAGAAAAGTAAGGCTCTATTTTTTCCCCTAACAGAAATGAAATTAGGGTTAGCAGAATTTCGACAGATTATTTCAAACGATTATGTTTATTTTCTTTGTGTTTGGTATATTTAAAATCAAATGTTGTTCATGAACCGATCTTTCGTATTCATTCTGAAGTACTTTTAAATTAAAAGAAAACAGAATAAAGAAAAAAAACCCTCTAATCTGCATTGCGTTACCCCACTGGCGTAGGAAAGTCAGACATGTGCGTACCCCAACTGGCGTTGAAAGTTCGCTTGTGATTGTGATGAAAAGTAAAAGCATGTAAATGGAAACGGAAAGTAAAAATTATGTGTATAATACTGTTGTAGCTATCTCAATCTCGATCTGTAAATAAAAGGTATTTGACCGGACTTGATTTGCTGTTTTGCTTTATTCTGGGTATACAATGTAAATAAATTATGTTTGTTTTTGTTGTGCGTTTTTGTTATTAATTTGTACTTAAGTTATACATTTTTCGTATATGCTTATACTTTTAAATGTATCGTTTTTAGGTTAGGTTTAATTTTTTTATTTGTCAATATTTGATAGTTTTTCTTACATATACATCAAAATTTCCACGAGAACAGTGTTTTGGGTAATAGCAAGTTATATATATTTATTTATCGAAGCAATAAACAATTCTTTGCATTATGTGTAATAATTATGTATGGATAACTTTTTCGAGTGCAAAGGGTTAATCATTAACTTAGAAAATTCAGATTTACAAATCGTGTATTCCGAAGGATGAACATTGAAAATTTAATCATATAAATCATTATTTCAGTTATTGTGTTCGTTTACCCTGGATTAAATAGATAGTATTTATTACTTTAAAACAAATAATCAGTAAATATCAATTATTACCTTGCATTTTGATAATACTGATTACCGATATGTTGTGTCTTTTGGAGACCGACTTTTGATAAAAATCCAACAATACTTCTATGCCGTCAGAAAACTGACCTCTTATCTGACAGAAACCCACATAATCTTGCAACCACCGAGCATTACAAGAGTAAATATAAATTTGGTAGATGCCTTATCTGCATGTTGTTATCTTTTAAAGATTAATAATGCCATTCATTTTCTCAAGTAGATGGCATACAGCACTAGAAACAAATTACCGGACTGATAAGAAAAATAATTATTTTAAGAACGCTGAAAAATTGAAATTATTGCATACATTTTTAATGATTGCAATTTTTTAAAAATATATGTGCTTTTTTTAGGGAAAACGTGACTGGTTTTTGTTGATGCAGTATGAAATAACCTTTCTTAATTAAAAGTAATGAAGATTAAAATTTATCATATCGGATTTAAAGTTGAGCATTTTTTTTAACTCTGTTTCATAAGCTAAGAATGTGTATTTTGTTTTGAAGAACATGGAACCTCACTTAATGAACATAATTCGTTTTTGAAATTTGTACATGATGCGAAACAATTTTTCCTTTAGGAATCAGTGTAAAATAGTGCAATGCGTTTTGTTCTAGAAAAATAATAAAACCGAAACAAATTTATGTTTATGTAATTTTTTTAATATATTCCTTCTTGCAAGAAAATTCTTTAAAGTGAGCTTCTGATTCCCCATGCTTTCAGCATCTTCTGTATTTCACTGGACGGTTGTTGGTCTGTTTAATCGTTTATTTCTTTCTCTTTTGACCAAATTTTCCTTTCGTCCCGGTTATGTTCTTTCACTAATTCATCAGTGTCATTACCATCCACTTCTACTCGCAAAATTCAAAGCAATTAAAGCTCAACATATACGCGCTCAAAGCCCACGGAGTTGAGTTCGACAACGCTATCCAGCCAAAACATTTTCCATGTAGATATGAGTTCCCAACAAACAAATTCCTGACATAGACTAATACATACGAGTGCCTTATGCTTAACTTTTGGCTAATTATTAAGTGAATCACTTTATTACATCTTATTTTTCTAATTAAGTGAATCTTGACTGTAATCAGTGATGGATTATCTTTATAATGTATTAAATGAGTTAATAAGTTTGATATTTTTAGTTAATAAAAAATTTCAAAAAGTTATACTCTTCTTTTGATTCGAGAATGCATTTTAATATTCCTGTCGTAATACAAAAAAATAAAAAATAAAAACCTTATATTCTTTTTTTGATTCAAAAATACATTTCAATATTCCTTCCGTAATTCAAAAAAAAAAAAAAAAACTTATATTCTTTTGATTCAAGTATACATTTCAATATTCCTGTCGTAATTCAAAAATATGAATAAAGAAAAAATTAATCAAAACCTCATATTCTTTTACTGATTCAAGAATGGATTTCAATATTCTTATCTAAATTTAAACAAAAAATTCAAAACCTTATATTCTTCTTTTAATTCAAGAATGGATTTCAATATTTCTGTCGTAATAAAGGGTGAGGGTAATTGTGGTTGACTCCAATGATTGCGGCTTGTTTGAATAATAATTTTTAATTAGTATTAAACTTAAAAATCAAACAACTCATTTTAACTACAAGCTTCACTTAGACGAGTGCGTGAGCTTTCTGAAGAAAAAACGCAGAACACCTTTTAAAAAGCATCGTGGTTTCAATACCCGGATGATGGGCAGCTCGCCAATTGCGTCACACACAGCCTAAACGGAGCCTGTAGTTTAGAGATTCATATTGATATATGATTTATTATATGCATTCGCTTTATTTCTTTATTATTTTTATCTATACTTTTTGTGGCGCTCTACAGGCCAGACCGTTGGACCTACAGCTACCAAATTTGATGCATATATACCTTAAAGGTAGGGAATGTTCACTTCGGAGCCCTTTTTTCGAATTTTTTTTATTAGAATTTGAATTAATTAAATATTGATTGAAATTTCAACGTTTTTCTGCAATAACTTTCGAAAATATTATCGCACAAACATGAATTTTGCACGAAATAAAAGATTAAAAAATTAGTTTTCTAATGCTTAAAAAATTAGCTTTCTTTTCTTTTTTGTTTCTTTCTTTCTCACTATTTTTAAAGAATTTTCAAAGAAATATTTTAACCGTATTTTTCAACAATATACTTCGGACAAAACAATAGAATTTAATCTGAACGAGCACGGGTGAAAGGGAAAAATTATCTTTTATCGCTACGTTGTCATCAGATTGGCAAAATTTCAAATTAAAAAAATAAATAAATAACTATAGCAAATTAAAGATATAAAAACGAAATTTTCAGCACATGTCTGCATGAAATGAAATAAATATGAATTATGTTTTTTTTTCTAAAAAGATAAAGTAAAGAAATAATTTTCTTACTTTACAATATTATTAAATTAATAAATCAGCTTTATTTAAGGTGAAAATGGTTTAATACGTATATTTTTTCAATTCAAGGTCCAACGGTTAATTTGTAAAACTTTAATAATAGAAATGCATTTATAAAAAGAATTTAAATGAAGTAAATAACTACATAGTATGTAACATGAGTCTATAAATGCTTTAAAAAATAAAGAAGCTTTAAAAAAAGAATAAATTTCAATATCAACTGAGTGTTATAAAACTCACTGAATGAATATTTAAAATTATATATAAAAATGAATATTTAATGATCTCTATTCAATAAAAACGTGTAATTTTAGAGCACTTTAAATGATGGTATCCCAATCGGCGACCAAAGGTTTCTTAAGACTGAATGGCCTAAGAATAACAATGTTGAATGTTCCAAACATTTCTATTCAAAACTTCATAATTCGATCAAATATGATAGCAGAAGAATTCATTTATTTATTTGAAAGTTGAAGTGTCAAGAATGTTTCGTAGAATATGATTCCTTATAACTAAAAGATGCATATAATTTAGACCTCATAATTTTTAAAATTATGTTTATAGATCGAAATAAAATATTGTTATTCTCTTCGGGCAAGTCTTTTTAAAATAAAATTAAAACTTGAATTTTGTGATGAATCTTTGCTGAATAATTCTTAAAATAAAAATGAAATTATTCAGTATAACACATAATGATTATCTTTTACTTACATTTAAAAAAATTCATTTATCTGTTGGGTTCCAAAGGTGGCTAGTAATATATAATGCAAAAATAACCTTGTATAAACGTGCATAGACTTAACTTAGACTTCTCTTTTTTCTTTTGCAGTTTCTTACCACAGCTCTCATCCTGTGCAGTTTAGCCGAGTTAGTTTACCTTGTGTACCAAGACAGTCTTCCTCAGCGACACATAGCGAATGTCTACTACGTGTCGGTTGTATTTCGTCTATCCACATTTGTAAGTGTTTTTTTCTTTGTTTTAAAGGTTTTTGACCCTAACGAGATTTTCGTATAGCGCGGGAAAGTGTGGTGTCTTTGGTCGATTTTCTTTGTTAAATTTTTATTATTTTCAATTTTCGTATTCTGAATGCTTATTTTAATTATGCTTGGTCCTTCATCTGTAACATATTTTAAATGGCGGCCTTCTGGCCTAGGAGTAGCGCGTCTTCCCCTTGATTTGGGTGTCCAGTGTTCGAGTCCCGCTTCGGCATGGTTGTTGTTCTTCTGTGTTCCATCTGTGAGGTGTGTGAAAGAGTACCTCCTCATAAAACAGAGTTGTACAAGTGATTGTCATCTACAAGTGCACAAGTACAAGTGTTGTACAAGTGTCAACTTATGAGTTAGGGGGGAGATTTAAGTCTTTGGATGCTCAGAGGCCCTTACCCACAGAAGCTACAGATTTAAAAAAAAAATTAACACCTCAGAATTTTTTAAAGAAATGCGTGTAAGTCTATGGTATAACATAGGGTTGTACCTATGTCCAAAAGATATTGCACTCCTTGCCTCGAATTATTAAGAAAGAAAATAAATATATAAAAGAATAAGGACGCTTTTAATCACATGAAAATTATTTTTTTATTAGAATATTCATATTTATAAAAACTTATTTAATACATAAAAAAATTTATTCATAACATTTCATTCATTTTAAAAGTTTATTTCCCTTTTTGAAAAATATTCGTTATTTTATGATTTGGTCAATGAGAAAAATCTTTACTGAA
>JAPMOQ010062520.1:5604-41946 GCA_026543055.1 Argiope trifasciata
AAGGTTTAGTCTAAGGTTTTAATCTAAGTCTAAGGTTTAGTCTAAGGGTTTAATAGGCCCAATAAAAAATTATTAATATTGAATTTAAATGCATGCGCATAAAAATACATTTGAAATTGTTCTTTGAACAGTATTAATTAAGTGAAATTGTAAATGAAGTAACATTAAGTTTTCAAAAAATGATTTAATAATTAATATAAACATAGGAAGACAAAAAGCTGTTCGAGATATACCGAACTCGAAGAAGACTTTTTTTTAGATAGCCGAGTAGATTCAGTGTCAACATTTCAAGAGACCTCCACAGCTAAAAAGACTATGACTGACTTTTTAGACTAAGTAAGAGATTTCTAAAAGAATATGTAAATTTGGAAAACATAATAGAAATAAAGTTTTATAAATCCTTACTATTAATAAAGGGAAACTGTATTCCCTCGTATTTACAGGCTATACCTTTCGATCTAGAACTACTAAAAATGTCATAAATATACCTTGAAAAATAGAAATTCCCATCTAGGAACACTTTGTTTTGAAATTTTGGTTAAGTAAAAATTAAGTAAGATTTTGGTGATAAGTTTGAAAATATTATCTCACAAGAATAATGTTTACATCATTTTCACGTTTGATATTTAAAAATTAGCTCGGTGAGAAAACCATAGACATTATTTTGTGCTTGAGATTTAATTTAATATAAATATAATTAATTTGTTCGAAAGCTTGATAATTAATTAAATAAATAGAAGTTATTTTGAGATATTTTTTGAGGAAGCTCTCTAGAAATTGAATTTCTTTTTTTTTTTTTTCCAAAAATTTCAGCAATTTAAAGCTTAGTTGTGTTAATTTTAATGGTTAAAGGTTTTTACGGGGTTTTTCTCAGTTGTCTCATTCTCAAGTAGATATACAGAATTCTAGAAATTTTTTTCTGAAGGAGGAAGGCTTTAAGCGTAGATATAGATTAATTAATGAGCATTTTTTGACCATAACAAAATTTGTTCTTGGATGTTGCCAGAAAAGAGAAAATAATAAACATTTATAAGCAATTCTTAGAAATTTATTGAATACAACTAAATGTTTTAGAGAAAAAAACTAAAGCACTAGGTACTTTTAAATATAACATTCTTTTTAATATATAACAGAGCCTCCCTTCAAAGAATTTTCATTTCATAAATTTTTCTAATAAACGCAATTTTTTACAGAGCCTTCAATTTGAATGAAATTTGTAAGTTGTTTAATCTTCATGTTAAGAAAAATAAATTTCTTAAAACAAGATCGTCCCAATTATTTTTCCTTGTTAATTTTGGGTTTATTTTGTAACGTTTCAGGACTTCTTATCTGTCAAATTTCAGACGATATTAATTAAATCGATTATTTGGTAAAATGGCAACCTTCATGTAAATTGTTGAGGAAGGTTCACGGTTTTTATAATTTCCTTTACATCGATGAAATGGTTCCAGAATTCTCTATGGAGATGAAATGTAAGGAAGACTCTCTGGTGAGTGATTAGAGGATTATTAAAAATATTCACAAAAATAAGTACCGAAAGCATATGATAAAATTGGAAGGATACTGCAACTTCAGAAAAGTGCTACAGAATACATATTTTTATCTTTACAATATTACGAAAAGTTAAAAAAATGTCCTTTTACTAATATAATACATAAAAATTAATTTTTGTTTGTTCATATTTGATAAGTGGTAGTACCGATCATCCGATTGTCGTTAAACGTTACCAACTTATTGCTTGCACTTGCACGAAGGCTATAGGCTTAGTATAATTCTTATATCTAATATACAAAAATGAATTTTTGCTTTGTCGTTTTTTAAGTGCTTCCATATTGTTCATCCTATGACGATGAAACTTTGTCAAATTATAGCTTTAAACCCAGAGAATCTATGTTCTTCACATAACTAGTTGTATGCTGGTGTTCACGAATGGGACGGCTAAGAAACTTATTTATTTTTGCTGCAGACAAAAAAAAATGTCTACCCTAAAATATACTTGAATAATAAAATTAAAAAAAAGATTAAGTATTATTTATATTCTCTTTTATATATCATTCAATTTAAATTAATGTATTCGTTGCCGACAAGAAAATGAATATCATTTATTCTATCCTTCCCAACTAAACGAGATGGCTATTTCACATTTCAAAGAATATTTCCAAAATTATTTTTACCTCTGCAGCAACGAGCAGTGTACTAGCTAATCATCTATAAAAATAAGATTGCAGTCAATTTTTCCAATTTAGGACATGTTTTAAAGTGATAAACTGGATAAAGAAGTTCAAAACATTGCTTTTTGTATGTATTATTTAAACAAAGAATTCCTTTTTAAGGAATTTTCTTTATAACGAAATTTTTAATCAGAGAAATGAGACCGCGATACGCATAAAATCGTCGATATGATATTCATTCCCAATTTTAAACTAATTTATTACCAGTTACCTACCTATAAGTAATAATATGAATTCAATTGCTTTTAAAAACATACATTAAAGCCCCATCGGCAGTCGTATTGTTTTCAGCATAAATGGGTCCTTGTTTAAAGCTATCAAATCAACGCTGCTCAATTTTCGCTTAAATCACAGTGGAAAATGAAACGCAAATCATTGAACTAAACATGCACAATAACAATACTTTACCATCAACTCATTTACAGAAACAATGTAATAGATATGCTTCACACAATAACATGATTTTACATTCTGGAACTGAAATGCTGTAATCATGAATAAAATTACCATGCTCACTAAAAAAGATTGCCGGTACAACACTAGCTATTCGCAAATTTTGATTTCGAATAGCGTGACACTCTAGTTATGATGGAAGCGAAAACTCGCGTCTAGTTTTCGTAACGGCGGGACATAAAAAAAGTCACGAGAATCACTGGAAAACGGGAAAATAATTATGAGTCTAGGCTTGTAAGATTATTTTGATATGACTTTCTCTAGTTCACAGACAGCTTAATGGTTAAAACTAAGATATAAAAGATAAAAAAAATCGGGTGAATGTATAAAACATCAGATTCTGCAATCTTTTCGTTTCGGACACGTTGTTCGATTCTAAATATATTACTGCTCGAAACATGGCAGAAATGTTGATTAATCGTTTTTAGATTGTAAACACCATTTTGAGATGAAATGAAAACATTGCTAGGAATCAAAATAACGTGACTGAATTTGCATTGCAGTTGATAACATTCTGCTTAGAAAGTTTTCCCAAGTGTTTATAAATTCATGATTCAGTGATTGTGAGCGTAATATTAAAGGGCTTCTGAAATTTGTGTAGAAGATATAATAATTCCCCAAATTGCGTGATATGAATGCGTGTATTAAAGAACTTGTCTAATTTTTTAGAATATTTTTATTTTTGTAATTCCATTTCAAAAATGTTCTTATTCAAAATCCAAATTATACGCATATATCTATTAAGAAATCATCTCGAAAAATATGCGAAACCTTACTGAAAATAAGGCTAATACTACAATTTAAGACTAATATTATACCAAAATATTCAATTCAAAGCAATCGTAGAATCGATAAATAAAAATTGGCTCAATTTTGAATAAAAAAATTAATCATTTTGGCACAGTTTTCAACAGATAACCTATAATTCAAAGAATCGATCAATTTTTGATAAGTTTATCATCAAAAATAAACAAATTAATGAGTTATTCTTTGTATATCTCTTGTTTTTCTGTTACTTGTGCACAATTATTATTTTTCCATATTCTATCGTATTAAAAAAATCAGTACATTACACATTATTACTTCGTTTTTACATTTTTCAAAAAGGTAAAAGGAGTGGTATTGTTAATGGTAATAAAACATAAATTGTGGGAAATAAGTTATATCGGTGAAAAATGCTCCGAAAAAAAAAAGAAATAAATGGGCAACAATGCTGCTGATAAAAAAATATGTTTATGTTAGCACTTTATTAGACCGTAAAATCTATAACAAGCAAATTTAATACAAATATACTTTGGAGGATAACAATGTTCAGCTCGGTGTGATATTTTTAATTAAAATTTCAAGAATTAATCAAACTGGCGGTTTTCTTCAATAGCTCTTGAAAGTATTTTTAAACAAGTTTTTTTTTCCTCGTCAAAGAATTAAAGATTTATTTTTTATTTATATCAACGTGTTTGAAATCAGTTTATCAATTTTCTAAATTTTAATAATTTTTAAAAGTGCTTTTTTTATTTCTTAAAAAAATATTTCATTCTTGTTGCGGAACTGAATCTGTTTTAATTAATTCTTTAGATATTTAAAATGAAAAAAATAATGATTCTGTTTAATATCTGCTATAGTGCATGAAAAAGAAAAAAAAAAGAAACCATAATGTCGCTAAATTGAAAAGATAGACGAATCGGGCACATTTTAAATAGTATTGTGATGTCATGGGTTTTGTCTTTATTTATAAGGTTTACTCTTCCAATAAATATAAAGAAATGTATTTCTGTTAAAGAAGTAGGCTCCACCGTAAATTACAACTTGAAGTTTAAAATATTTTTTGTGGGAATCAGGGACAATAAAGCTATACTTAAGACATTTCATGGAAATAAAAAGCAATCAATATTCCCAGAGAAACCAAACGGTCACCAAGGCCAACTAGTCCTTTGATTTTACAGAATGTTACTTTCTAATTCTTTGTACGTTGCTTCAAAACAAATACTCATCTATACTTATAATAAAGCTCAATGTGTGTGTGTGTGTGTTGGCTCTCTACAGACCAGACCGTTGGACCTACAGCTACCAAATTTGGTACATGTATACCTTGGAGCTTGGGAATGTGCATCTCGGAGCCCTTTTTTCGAATTTTTAATTAGAATTTGAATTAATTAAAATTTAAGGGAAATTTCGACTATTTTCCTCTATAACTTCCGAAAATATTATCGCACAAACATGATTTTTACATCAATTTAAAGATTAAAAAATCAGCTTTCTAATGGTATCTTTGTTTTAATGTATAACTTGAGCTTCTATTTTTAACGAATTTTTAAAGAAATATTTTAACCATGTTTTACAACAATATATTTCGGACAAAACAATAAAATTTAATCTGCACGAGCACGTCAAGGGGGAAAAATTAGGTTTTATCAGCATGTTGCCATCCTATTGACGGAAGTTCAAACTAAAAAAAAAACAACTATCATTACAAATTAAATCTAAAGAAATGCAACTTTTAGCACGTGACTGGATAAAATAAAAGAAATATAATATGTGACATTTTCTAAAATAAATAATGAACGAGCAAAGGGAAAAAAATAGCTTTTATTAAACTGTTGAAATCATACTGACAGAAGTTCAAATTAAAAAATAAATTAACTATGACTGCAAATTAAATCGAAAAAAAATGTAACATTCACCACGTGATTGGATGAAATTAAATAAATATTAAATGTTATGTTTTCTAAAGAAGAAATACAATACAAAGGTTTCTATGATCGTTTGCAACATCTATATCATTAATCTAATACTATAATACGAGGAATGGTTGTCAAGTCGAAAATCGCCCCAGAATTAATAAACTCCGGTAAACTTGGGGATCTGGGGTTTTTGGCCACGAGGAATCGATTGGCGCCGGTTTTGAAGCGCTACGGTCGAGCAGTTCGGAGTTACAGATAGGATATTTTCAAACTTTATTAGTTCGCCATAATGGCTACTTAAATTTTCAAGCGGTAACGTGCTGCCATCTATAGCCAATATGGCGAACTAATAAAGTTTTATGTTTATGCTGTTATAGGTTTATAATATGTTTCTTATGTATGTATATATGTTTGGTTTTTCTAAATAAATTTGTCAAAAATATTGAACTTCAACACACTTCAATCTTTACCTTTGTATAGAATAGTTCCCTTTCCAAACTCTAACTTTGTTTAGAATAGTTTACAATGGTGCACTTTAACCGGTTATCTTTTCACCAATGATTTCACAAATTTTCTTATGGCATGTATTGTTTTGATAAATCACAATTGAAAAGTTAAATCTTCGAGTTAGCTTCGATACCTGTTTTCTCCGAGCGGAGCTCGGTCACCCGCTGGTTTAGTAAATCAGTGTTACGTGACTTTCGAAGTTTAAATATATCTGGCAGAGAAATTATAAAGAGAGCAAGACACATAAGTATTTAATTGAAAATCTTAGACCCCATTACTCTTGGCGAACCAGCTGATCGCCAAAGGCGTCTAGTTATTAAATAACTATGGATATTACCCTGGCTTTGCTCTTCTTCTTACTTTTTGACTAGGAGAAAGATAGTTAAAATACTTTGGCTATTTTTTTTGATTAAGTTATTAACAGCATGATTAAGAATTTCTTAAAATGTAATAAAAGCTATTCCAGCATAAAATGTTAAAATTTTATAATTAATTCTGAATTAAAAATATTAATAAATATTTATTGTAGAGTGAAAATGAAATTACTGCAATCTTTTGTAATATGTAATCCAAGATAAATTTGTGTTTGGGTCTCTTATTTTTTACGTCTTTTATTCGTCTTTCAAATTCATAAAAAATGTCGAAATGATTTGCATACAAAAAATTTCACAAATTGTATCATAGTTCATAAATTTTTTCATTGATGGTAACTAATTCATTTTGATTTTTTTTTCTTACTTGCATTGCCTGACTTAGTGTAAACGGCCAGAAATGTAAATTTGAAGATTTTATTTCATAGCGACCGCATGAAAAGTCGTTTCAGGAGAGGGAGAAAAGACTATAGATGGGAACATAAAAGCTAGATAATCTATACTTATAATAAAGCTCAATGTATGTGTGTGTGTGTGCGTGTGTGTGTGTGTGTGTTGGCGCTCTACAGACCAGACCGTTGGACCAACAGCTACCAAATTTGGTACATGTATACCTTGGAGGTCGGGAATGTGCACCTCGGAGCCCTTTTTTCGAATTTTTAATTAGAATTTGAATTAATTAAAATTTAAGCGAAATTTCGACGTTTTTCCGCTATAACTTCCGAAATTATTATTGCACAAACATGATTTTTATATCAATGTAAAGATAAAAAAATTAGTTTTCTAACGGTATCAGTGTTTTAAATTTATAACGTAAACTTCTATTTTTAACGAATTTTTAAAAAAATATTTTAACCATGTTTTTTAGCACGTGACTGGATAAAATAAAAGAATGCCGGAAGTTCGAATAAAAGAAAAACTATCATCGCAAAATAAATCTATAGAAATGCAACTTTTAGCATGTGACTGGATAAAATAAAAGAATGCCGGAAGTTCGAATAAAAAAAAATATCATCGCAAAATAAATTTATAGAAATGCAACTTTTAGCACATGACTGTATAAAATAAAATAAATATAAAATGTGATATTTTCTAAAAAAATAAATGCAAAGCAAAGGATTCTACGATCGTTTGCAATATTTCAATCATTAACTCAATAAATTATGTTTATTTATACAGGATATGCATTCAAATATCGGTCCAATGGCCAATTTGTAAAATATTATTAATAGGCATATATTGTTTAATACTATTAATTTGATCTACATGAAGTAAATAATTACATTTTATGTAGCTTGAGTCAAACAATGCATTTATGAATAATGAGTTTTAGATTTCTTCATACTTTGCTCTGTGAGTCCTATTTTACAAAATAATTTTTTTAATATTTTAAATAAAAGTTGCTACATCAGTCAGTCTTCTAAATCAATCCTTAAAACTGATTGATTTATAAAATTAAAGAGTATTATTAGGAAAACGCGTTCTTTTAGAACTTTCCGTCCATCATTTTAAAGAAAATATTAATTTCAGGCCCATCAATGCCCGGAGTTACTTCAAGGCTAATGAATATGTGATTTAATTGAAAATTTTAGAACCCATTACTCATGGCGAACCAGCTGTCACCAAAGGCGGCTTACTGCATAAAATGAAAAGGAATTATAGATAGTTATATATTTTCTTTCCATACCTTTTTCATTTTTAATAGCTGAATGAAATCAATATAATATTTTTCCTAATAAAAATGAAAAGCAAGTCATTAATAAAAGATTATTTATGAATTGATTTTTCTAGAAATTCCTGAAGTACAAATAGCATTTTAATACTATGTTTGATTGCAAAATCTCTTAATTTAGCATCATGAAAATGTTTTATAGTATTAAAGGTTTTCATTTGATTGAACTTTACAACTGATTTCTATATAGATTCTGTCCATAGCCATGTGACTTTTGACAAATATGACCACCCAATTTAATTTTTGAATCCACATTACATCGCTTGAGAAAAGAAAAATAATGTGAATAGAGTTAAATGATGACATAATTTGATCATCCTGCTATATCACATGAGAGAAATCAATCCT
The DNA here is from genome assembly GCA_026543055.1 of Argiope trifasciata. Lineage (NCBI taxonomy): Eukaryota > Metazoa > Arthropoda > Arachnida > Araneae > Araneidae > Argiope > Argiope trifasciata. Next base: position 13,928 of record JAPMOQ010062520.1, read on the forward strand.
TTTTTATATTTCACTATACTATTTTTTAGTTTTTCCAATAACATAATTTACAAATTATGTAAATTTGTAAATTATGAAGATAGTATAATAAAATAATTTTAATAAAAAAATAATTTTAAATTTTCTGGCTTAGATTCATTTAATCTGATAAATCCCTTCAAAAGTTTCTATTGAAATAACACGTGGAAACGATCTGGTAATACCTCTAATAAGATGAGCAAAATTGAAATAACATTTTATCTAAATTAAGTCGGTATTTCAAAATGTATCAAAAATTTAAAATTGTAGGTAACCTTTTGAAATATATACATTTTTGTTTATGAATGTTAACATAAATTAACTATATATCTAAAATAATGGGCAAAATCAAAAACAATACCTCAACTCAACTGCAACGCGAAATTCACCAACCTTTATTTCATACTTGCCGCCTTTGGCGACCAGCTGGTTCGCCATGTGTAAAGCGTTCTAAAATTTTCAATTAAATCACATATTCATTAGCCTTGAAGTAATTTCGGGCATTGATTGACCTGAAATTAATATTTTATTTAAGATGATGGACGGAAAGTTCTAAAAGTACACCTTTTCCTAATAATATTCTTTATTTTTATAAATCAGTCAGTTTTAACCATCGGTTATGCTTCCAAAATATTAAAAAAAAATTTCGATGATGTTGCCAAAATATTAAATGTGTTGTTGAAAGAAAGCGAGAAAGGGAAAAAAAGTATTAAATTAATGATACAGATATTGCAAACGATTACATAAATATGCCATTAAGTCGGGATCAACGCATATCCTGTCTCAATTCAATCAGGTTTACTGTAAATAAAGATGATTTATGGAATAAATGATTTAGATATTGCAAACGATTAAAGAAACCTTTGCTTTGCATTTATTTTTTTAGAAAATATCACATTTTATGTTTCTTTTATTTTATCCAGTCACGTGCTGAAAGTTGTATTGCTTTAGATTTGTTTGCGATGATAATTTCTCTTATTTGAACTTCCGGCATTCTTTTATTTTATGTAGTCACGTGCTAAAAAAACATGATTAAAATATTTCTTTAAAAATTCGTTAAAAATGGAAGCTTATATTATAAATTAATAAAACTGATACCGTTAGAAAGCTAATTTTTTAATCTTTAAATTGATGTAAAAATCATGTTTAGGCGATCATATTTTCGGAAGTTATAGCGGAAAAACGTCGAAATTTCGCTTAAATTTTTAATTAATTCAAATTCTAATTAAAAATTCGAAAAAAGGGCTCCGAGGTGCACATTTCCGACCTCCAAGGTATACATGTACCAAATTTGGTAGCTGTAGGTCCAACGGTCTGACCTGTAGAGCGCCAACACACACACGCACACAGGCACACACACACACACACACATTGAGCTTTATTATAAGTATAGATAAAAGCTCATAATTCTTGTATACGTCATCAATTGCCGTCTATACCTGATCAAAATCCATATGAATATCAAAAAATTTCTGTGGAGGTAGACAAGAGACAGAGAGAATTTAAGATTTCTCCTTCGAGAGATATCTGAAATACATTGCTTCACTGAACATTCTCAATGAGGATAAATCTTGGTAGTATCCCCCAACCGCTGTACCGATTTTAAGTAGATTTTATTTTTAAAAAAAACTCATGATCCCTAGATGTGCTGTCAACAGTTTCCTAGCTCTACCAATGTCCACTTTTGAGGTATATAGTAAAATAAAAATGCTAGCTTCAATAAAAGAACGATTTTTTCAGTTTGCAGGCATATCAAACTAATCACTGTACACTATGCTTATTGAACAAGCATTTTATAAAATAATAATTCAGATTTATATTTAAGATGTAGCTCATTAAATACGGTTGACATGATTAAATAAATTTTATAATTATGATGACCAAAGTTGGCCGCTGAAGGTGAGCTTTGGTAGACAATATAAATTTTTCATTTAATCAAAATGATCTTATTAAAATTTTCTGTAAATATCTAATATATTAAATTTTTGAATCATTTTTTTCATTTAAATATATTATTCTATTTATTGAAATACTTCAGTTATCACCGATAGATAATATTGGACAAATAATGAAATAAATGAATTATAATGCTAATAAAAACTGCAGTCAAAGTATCTTGTGTAGAGCGAATGATTAAGAATCGTTAAGAATTAACCAATTCGAATTGATGTGTAAACAGTTTTTTGATATTAAATTTTCTGTGGTTTTAATCACCGATAGATAATATTAGACAGATATGAACTAAATGATTTATAAGAACCCTAATCAAAGTATCTCAAGAAGGGGAAATCATTGAATATCGATACGAATTAACAGATTCGAATTGATGTGTAAACATTTCTTCTTCTTCTTTTGCTATTAAATTTTTTGTGACCACTCGAATAAAATTTTTTGTTTTAAAAAATTACTTCAAAGCTTTTTTTGGTATAATAAAAGTTTGGATCTACTATTTTATTGAAGCTATACCAAAAAGTTTTATATTGGTAGAAAAAAATTTATATGCTTAATGTAAAAATAAAAAAATATTTTAATCAACCACTGTAATCAAGATGATTTTTTTCTCTCTCTTCTTTTCTCCAACTTCATCAGTTAAGATATTCCTAAGTCATTAACGAAAATCAGATGGTCGAGATAGCTGAAAGGCAAGTGAAAATGCCGATTTTCTCTTCCAAGTTTCATAAAAAAATCTTTTAAATACCTCCTGTGTCTAAGGAAAGATTAAAAAAATATATAAATAGGAAAAAAAAAAGATAAGATGAGAGAAAAGAAAGAGAGAGAGGACGATAGAACGTTAAAGAAGACCTAACAAAAGAATTAAGAAAAAAATTCCTTTTTCTTTAGAATGGGAAAAAAGTAGAAAAAAAAAAAGTAAAAGACAAACGATTTCCAAGTGAGTTTTACGTCTTCGTTCCGCTACACGCTGTTCCTCTTCTTCTCCAACGAAACGTATTAAAACTTTCACCACTGATCTTTAAGTAAAACGCCTTCTTCTTCTCTCTTCGCTTTTTACCTCACTTCGCTTCGCTTTACTCCTCACAAAAGCAGACGATAGAAAGAAAAGCGCGGGCTATTTTCTTTCGAAAGCCCGTTTAATTACGCAACTTTAATCAAGCGTGCTTGGTGGAGGATTCCGTTTATCTGTTTTTGAAACCGATCGCTTCTCCGTGGAACACAAACACACGCACACGTACATATCACGATTAAAAAGACATGAGAATATAAAAGGCTCTTTCTTTTTCTTCTTTATTTTTTTTTCTCTTTTCATTTTCTTTTTCTTCCTCGAGTTTGGGTTCTTTACGCTCTCCATCTTCGTTTGCAGCAGAGAAACATACAAAGGAATTAGGAAGCAGGAGGGAATATATATGTATAAACACACAGGCACACCGGTATTCTTCGTTTTCTTCTTTAAAAAACACTTTTTATCCGGAGGTGGGGGAAAAATATTGTGAGGTTTAATTTATGCGACGAGTTGTTTTTCTCTCACCTGCAGCTGTGTGTATGCATTACAGCGCGCTAAATATTTGCATATCTAAAGATGGTATTTTCTGGTACCTAAATCTGTAGGAGAACTTTCCGTGAAAGTGTTCTTAGCAGAATACCGGACTAAATGTTAATTTTAACCCTATTTTTTTTAATCTCACATAGTAAATAAAAATAACTTACATTTGCATTTCGTGAACGTGGTTCGGAAACTTTTTGTTGGCACTTAAAAGAAGTATTTTTAATCAATTCTTTTGCAATTGAGATGTTTTGGTCTGGAGAACTGAATTTAATCAAAATATTGTTGAGGAAAAAACTGCTGTAATTTGTGGAATTAATGCTGAAGTAAAATTAGTGCTTTTTTAATTATTAAAATTTATTTTAATTGAAATTAATATAAGGAATGCAATGATTCCACGTTAAAAATGCCTTAAGCCTAAAGAAAAAAATTAAATGACATTGTTAATGCAAAATAGAGGGTGATTCAGAGATAATGTTTTATTCGATTCGATTCCAATTTATATCCATATTAATTAATATGAATTGGATAATGATTTAATAAAATTAATTTCAATTCCTTGCTTTTATAATTTTACGGATATAAAGAACTTTAAAAAAAATTATTTCAAGTATAATAGCATCTACAGACCCACAAGTACCATTATATAAATATATCGATAAATTTCATGCCTATTATTTCGCTCTTAAAACTTCTAATCAAATTGAACCAAACAAGTGTTATTCAAATTCATTGTGGCTATAAACATTTTACAAATTTAAACCACAGTATGAAGTGTTATTTTTCTTATACATGAAAATTTTTACCCTCAAATTTTGAAATTTTTGTCTGTCATAATCTTTAAGTTTATTTTAATCATAATCATAAGAAAATATGTAATCTGTCATAATCTTAAGAAAATTTTCACTCTCATGTTTCAAAATTTTGGAACTCCATTTTTTTTTCAAATAAAATATTTATAGATTTTTAATCTATCTTTTTCAAATATAATTTTTTTAAGAAAAATTTGATTTATTTTATCTTAATTGTTTCTGAAACTTCAATGTTTTCATTAATTTATGATAAATGTTTTCCGCAGCAAAGTCAGAACTATTTTTGTGTAAGAAATTTTTTATCATTTATCGTGAAATTGTAAAGCAGTATGACGAGAACCAGAATTAATTATTTTGATATTAAAAATATAGGAATGGTAGCTACTTTTTAAATGTATTAGACTGTATATTAAGATAATTAATTATGAGTGAACATGGATATTAAAGATTAGAAAATGCTTGTATTCAGTTTTTACCAACAATAAATTCTATTACTTCAGATTTAAATTTTAAAAAATCAAATTAATTTCAAAGTAAACTTTCTTTTCCCTCATTTTCATTTTTTCGATCAAGGCTTCTTTAACTAACAGTAGAATTTTTGAATAACTAACTTATTGAAATTTTGAAATGAAAGGTTTTGATTATAAAACAAATTATTTCTCCACTTTTCAAATAATCAAAATGCAAGGTCTAGGACCTTTTTTGTTTTGAGTGGAGTTAATATTTTGAACTTCTCTGTTCAAGTAAAATTGCATATTGCTGATCAGAAAAAAGAACTATTAGTTCCATTAATCAGGAGACGAAATGAAATTCTGATTATAGAATGATATAACATCTGTATCAGCTCATACTCATGGAGAAACTTTCTTTTGTTATAGAATCTATTTTGCATGATATAATTGATTGAACTATGGATTTCGATTCCCAGTTGAACGATTCCCATAAGCTATGCTAAAAAATAATATTTTACATGTGCTAATACTTTGAAATGTGCTATTCAAACTTTCTAATTAAATAAACTTAAAGTTTTTTTAAAAATTCTTATTCTTATTGACTTGAATCTTTTTCTACTGATAAGTGCTCTTTGAATTATTTTTTAAAAAAAATTCTGTACAAGGGTACTAGTGCATTTTTGAATTTAAAAAGAGAATGCAAATGCAATATTTGTGAAATTTATGAAGTAAACAATTTTTTAAAAGGGATTTCTATTGTCGTATGGGTGATTAATCTTCTGAAAACAGTTACATTTTCATTGCGTCTTCTCGAGAAAGCGATTTTGCTGTTTGGATGTTGTGATTGCCGTGAAATGTATTTTACAGTTTAGTAAAAGAGGACAACCTTTTTGAAACTACAAGAGGGTGTTTTGAAATGGATCTCATCATATTGAGCTGTGGTCAAGTCAAAGGACTAAATCAAAAAGAAAACCACTGTTGTCTAAAATACCGCTCCACACTAACTAGAAGATATAAGAGAATTCTCTCTGATCATAGATAAGATAAATGTTTAAAGGAATCTCATCTTGAACGGCGGTAAGCAGATTCCTAATTCGGGATTTTTATTTCAATTCGCCTTAGTTCAAAAGTAGTAGAGAAGCAATTGAGAGTAATAGATTGCAACTGGTAGAATAGTATATTATAAGATAATTAGTAGAATAATAATAGAATATTAAGTACAAAGTATTTGACAGAAGTGTTATTAGTAAATTTATAGAGATAATAGATGATATCAAATTGGTGTCAAATGCAACTGGCCCAATTCGAAGTCTACCATTAACTGATAATGAACTAAATGGTTTCTTTTTTACTCCTTCACCTGGCAAAATTAAAGATGAACTTCTGTAAAATTTACATTTCAAGGTCAATTTCTTTTCCTTTGTTAATCAAAATGCTATAATTTCTATAAGTGAAATGGTTGTTTGATATACCAACATTCAAAGTCGAAATTTTTTGAATAAATATTTAGAACAGATTTAAAAGAGAGAGAAATAGAAAAAAGGGATCTAGAAGTAGAAGGGAGGTAGATTTTCTAGTCCAGAACTTTCCAGGATGTTAATTGTTTTAGTCTCAAATCATCAATCTTTATTTTAATTTTAAAATTTGTTCTTAATTTTATAGTAACTGCAGTGCGCACAAAAAATATATTTACAACTATTAAATACCAAAATGCATTGAATAATTAAATATTATTCTAAAAATTTGCATTATAAAAAAAATTGTGCGAAAATAAAACTTATATCCCTGGAATATTTACTTTTTAAATTTTGAAATGGTATAGGAATAGGTTTTATGTAATAGTATGCGTACTAGGTTATTTGAGGTTAAACATTGACACTTTGAATCATATTTAAGTAAAAACACATTTAAAAACTAATTGCTCACTAAAGAAATTTTCATAGTGAATAATCAACATCCTGAAGAAATAATCCAGAGGCTTTGTAGAAATCCTGGTTCATTTCTTTTGGTCTTACGAGTTTTTGGAATGGTTGGACTGCCATATGGAGTAGTTTTCAAATAATATGTTTGCCGCGTGCCTTGACATAAGTGATTACATTTTTCTTGGCAACACAAGTTTATTATATCTTATGGATTAAATTATTGATGACAACTTACATATGTACAATTAGATTTCTATTAAAATCTAAACTCATTTTTAGGAGTTCTCAAAGGAGTTCCAACCAACACACTCCTTACTGGTATCAGCTACAATCTCCAGCAGGACTCTTCCTCTCTCTCTCTCTCTTCACTTCATCTCCTTTTAGCCGATGGGCCAGAACAGTTATGAGGAGGTTAGAGGCATTGCACTGCTAATCTATTAAAATTATCGTTTTAAAATTCAATTTATGTTATCAATTATTTTCTAATTTCCCTAATTTTCTTTAATTTATTTTCTATTTTGATTATAAAGAAGCTAACTCGCCCTTGAATAAATGGAATAAATAAAATGAACAGCATTTTTGCTGGATGTGTTTTCAGCTTTCGGTATCATTAACTTTAACGTTTAACCATACACACGGCGCAGTTTAGCCAAATATGGCTCTTTGCGCCAAAAAAATCCTGAAGTATGAAAATACCACAGCTTTGGATGTGGTTGACAACAGGCAACTAAATTAATTCAGTAATATAAAAAAATAACTAAAATATTCTTTTCATATTAATGACAGTGGGTATGTTAGAATTTTTTTATAAATATGGTCCATTTTTGTTTATTTTAGTAATTAAGGAGGAAAATGTAATTTATGTTCTAAAAACGTTCTTTTCTTGGTTAAAACATCAGGACAAAAATTTCACATTAACTATAGGTCAGATATAAGTATTAAAAGCAAAATTCTAAAATTTAATTGATTACTATTTGAATGAATATGATGCGTTCATGCAGATAATCATAAATCCAAACATGCCTATCTTTTCGAATACAGAATAGAACGCAGTCTCAAACCTTCAAATCCGTAACCATTATGGTCACTGAACGTTTTGATGGGCATGTTATGGGAATTTTATAAAATACCAGAATATTTATATAAGAAGAAAATGAAAATAACTATGTACAGAATGTACAAACATTTAAGAAATGACAATAATATGAAACAATTAACAACGATTTTCTACTTTGAAATATTATAGAAAAATTATCTGGAGTGTCAATATGCAGAAATATATGTATGAAAAAAAACATACCTGAGTTATATAAATATTGCACTTTTAACCGTAACATAGTAGATGAGAATGCCCTTTGCACTCGAAGTTTTTTTTTCATTCGTATTACCAGCAACTTGAAGCGATTTTAGTGAAAAGATCATATTCACTTGTAAGTTTACTACACGCATTAAAAGAAAAGCAATCGTTGTATGTTATTTTTTTTTATTCTTTATGAATACAAATGTTATGATATATATAAAAAAACAAAAAATTACAAAATTATTACATTTTGTAATTTCAATTTTGTAAAAAAACGCATTACAACTAGTTTTTACGATTTGTTTTTGTTCTTATGTTAAAAACTGAAAATTATTTGCATTGTCTCAGTAGCGGAGCCCTCGAGTTCGAAGACCAATTTTAAATGGCTCCACTCCGGAGCCCTTGAGTGCAAAGGGTTAAAAAAATCTAATATAAAATAATTTGGTTAATTGTAACAAAAAAAATTCTTATTGATATTTATGAGTGTATATGCTTGTGAAGAAACTGAGGTGTGTTTTTTTTCTTCTTTTTTTAAAAATTAGTCTTTGTGTATATGACATATTATGTTGATTTCTTTTTCAGATATAATAGATGTAAGACGCGAAGTTTCAGAAAAAATCTCATTGCTTTATTTTTAAAACAATTAAAATGTTTATTACGCATATAAAAAGGATTTTACTTTGGTATGAAAATTAGAATAGCATAAAGACCACTTACACTTATATGACCTTTGAATGAGAATTATAATTAAAATTTGAGAGAAACAAGAATATTCATCGATGTGTTCTTCTTCGCTCTATAGATATCTTCTCGAGATTATACAAGAACATTGTGTTGGTGGATTATTCCCGATGCTACCGTATTCTTTACCTACCTCTCTCGAAAACAGAAGAAATTTCACCAAAAACTTTCACAGCACTGAGGCAGCAGTGACTTATAACTTTCAAAAGAATGGGTGAGGAGCTGATCTACTCACTTCACTTTATCAAAACAGACGCCCCGAAAAAACAATGGGAGGAGTATTTATTGTGCAGTAATACGGTACAATATTCCGCCTTTCCTGTCTCTTTTATTGTTTTTTCATCTCACCTTCCTTCGCATCCGGGCCTTTCCATCCCTCCTACCCATCCCCAACCACCTTGCTCCACCCCAACTCACTCCTGATCTTGACAGAGCCGAAATGAGGACCCGAGGGAGACAAGGTATTTTCCTTTTTTTTTTTATTCCTTCTTTTTCTATTTTTTATTATTATTTCCCTCTCTCCATCCTTTTTTCCCGCCTAGCTTCGGGCTTAAGCAATTCTATTGAGAATCTCCACCCCCTCCCTTGTTCCCCCCCAGAGAACTTTCCTAAGCCCATGGGTATTTTGTATTTGTATTTTTTTTCTTCCCATTCTACCCTCTTCCCTTATCAAGCAACTTTTTATTTCAATCGTTTTTACTCGATCGTTTCCCTGTGCTTTTTGTTTAAATAGATTATTATTGGAATTCCCTTTTATTTCTGCCCCCCGGGTAATTATTGGTAATTAAAATTGTATATGCATGGAGAGAGATTACAACATTGTGTACGACGACGCCCTTTGCGAGTTTAATAATAATTATTCTCCTATAGGACGGGTGTTTTTTTTTTCTTCTTCTTCTTTATAATTCGTTTTTTTTCCGTCCGTCGGTGGTGTTTTGTAATTCCGAGAAATTTTTAAACGATTTTCTATACATTCGTTTAATTACCCTATTTCTGCTTTTACCGTCGAACAAAAGGCTCCCTTCTAGTCTTTGCTTTTTGAGAAGGTTCGATGCTTTCGATCGTTTTAATTATTTGCAATGAATGAAAAATGTTTTTGAGATTTAATTCGTCGGAGGAAGAAAAATGGCTGGAACTGAAGCAATTTCTTCTTTGTCTTTGAGTGGATTCCTTGGGATCTTCAAGATGACAAGCCTCCAAGTTTACTGTAATCCATAAATTAAAAACGGGGAATTAATCGGATAAAGATTTAAAAAGGCGTTCTGCTTCGTTAAGAAGTATATATATATGCTTATACTGATTTCATCGACACAGTATATGATGTTGTGCGAAGATAATCAAAAATTAACATTTAAGAGCCTAAAAAAAATTTTTGTTCAAATTTGTTAAACACTTTTGTTTCATCATCAATTTTAACAAACATTATTACAGTTATGTCATTCATTATAATGGATGATTCTTTGGAAAGTCATTTTTCGTCTTATGAATTAAAAAACAAGCACCTATGCTTTGAGGCATCATATTTCTAGATACAATATTCAAAATCAACAGTGCGTATTGCTTGTTTTATGCAAAATGAACTTGGAAATGTTCTGGAACCCTGATATTCAACTTAGGATTTGCTGAAGTTGCTTTCGTATTTAAAAAGAAAAAATAAATTACAAGGAAGGCTAAAACTCATGAAGAAATTTACTTCCACAATAATAGCATTCTAAATAAATATTAAAATAAACTTCCTTGTTCATACTTGTAGATACATTCATCTTAATATTCAGTTTCACTTGCTAGATATATTATATGAAAATTAACCACAATCTTTAAACCAAAATTTTGGAGATTTTTATTTTAAAACCTTTTAAGTTTTGAACCGTGAAAGTTAGCTGAGAAGTTTACCATTTGGTTTTTCGTCTGGATTGCGATTTACTTGCAGAGAATAAATTATATAGGAAAAGCCACTTTTACAGAGCTATTTCCCTTTTTTTAAATGCATATAAATGTTATATGCATTTAATTTACTAGGCCTGCATTAATATTTAATAAAAAGGTTAATAAAAGCTGCCCATAACGACATTGTAGCCAAACTCACAACTAATTTGTTGTGTTTTTGATGAATGATTAGGAAATATATATATTATATATTTTTTTATATATTTTTATATATTATATGTTTTTTACTTCGCTACGTTTGTTTCGAATATTATTATTTAAAATTATTACATGAACTATTATTAATTAACTATAATTAACATGAACTATAATTATTCTTAACAAACTGTAACAAGGAATATAACATATTCATAAATATTAAATGCATGTTAATGCTCTCTACCGATTGCAAATCACTAGTTAAATAATGGAAACAATACTTTTTAAATAAATTAATTAGGTAATAATTATCAATTAATACGAGGTTCTTTAATCGGTTAACTACACTAATTAACTTTCACACTAGAAAAAATAAAACAAGATTTTTTTTTATCTATGCACAGGACTATGTTGACAAGCTTTTCGAGTATCTGTTGGCAATATTATTTTTGTTGCTTACTCAAGTTCAGTTAATGAAATAGATGAGAAAATATGAAGGAATAAAATGATAAATTAATTGAATGAATTGCTTTTTTGATGATTAACTATCAAAGGTTACTATAAAAAGATCAACAGCTAAGAATAGTCATGATGTGTGTCTAAAAATTTAATGTGCTCGTTTCCAGTTAATAAACCCATTTTCATTAAAATTATGTGACGAATTAGCAAATATTGCTCACTAAGATTAAATACCTGAAGTGAATATGCATAACATAGGTTACTAATTTCAAGTACAAAGATCAATAAATAGGGGATCACGAATGACATGTCCCCCACCCTTGAGAATATATATTTCTTCCAAGTCAAACTGAAATAAAAAGTTAGACTGTCTTAATTTAAAAATCGTAAAAATAATATTAAATTAAATTCACAAATGATTACTCGTAAAAAATTTGGATACCAGGGCAATTTTACATTTGATGGAGGCTTCAGCAGATGGGTTTAGAAATCAAAGTTTTACCTTAAAAGGCATATCTTTCTAGTAGTTGTTGTCATGCAATTCCATTGTCCAGTTTTTAATATAAACACTCGTGTTTATTTTTTTTAACTGAGCACTTTCAAATCTATATATTTATGTGATCAGAAGTTTCTCAAAACGAATTTCCTTTTCAAAAAATAAGAAGCTAATTTCAACTTCAACTTGTATCTGAAATAAATAAATAAATAATAATAATAATAAAAAACGATTATAAACTGAAGGCACACGTACATTCACAAAAACTTTCTCCGAAGAAACGGGCTGTTCTTTCACACTGTTTGAAATTAGCTACAGTGAATATCTAAATGATTCTTTCTTATTGTAATAATGTTAAATTTATTTGTTAGAATATCCCTTTGAATTATTTTTCAATGTAAAAGCCTATTTTCAGCTCCTGGATAATTTTTAAATTGTTAAATAATTGCAAAGAGTAACAGCTCTTGCTTACAGGACATACCAGGATACAACCACTAAATCAAACTGAAAGTGTAAAAAGGAGAAAATTTTGTGAAATTTTTTTAATGCATTGCAAGAAGAAAATTTCTTAGTCTCAGTTTTTTATATCTCAAAAATTAATATAAAATCTATCATCTAGGAAGAATTAACATTAAAAATTCTATCAGAAATTATTTAATTGTACATTAAATAAAGCCACTAAAATAAAAATGAAATTTTACATTTTAAACACCTTGAAACGTTAAGGCGTGAATATTTCTTTCAGATAAAACCAAGAGCATTCCCTTTTGTAGCTCATAGTGAAATACAGAGAAGAAATTAGATAATTACTTAAATATTTTCAACAAAATATGAGATTTTTACTTTCTAGTAAGCGATGGATAAAAAGAGAAATGATTGTGTTGATGTTGAAATTTTGTCGAATCTCACATTTCAGATTTCCCTGAAACCGAAAAACATTTTTTTTAAAATATATATCTTTGTCTCTATGAACATGATAACTTGAAAATTCTTTCAGCTGGATGGGTGAAATTAGTCAAAATTTTTGAACGAAATCCAAATAGTTGAAGGTTTGCGTGTCCAGTTGTTCAAGTGCAGATGAGTTTGATAACTTCAAAACTTAAAGAATTAGATATATAAGATTTGCAGGTGCAGAATTTAAAATATAGATTGTTCTGAAATTTCTAACCAAATCTATTGAAGGTTGATTGCCTGTCATTCAGTACATTCACATAAATTCAAACTTAATCAAAATTACAATAATTTAATTGTTCAAGTTTGATATGATTTTTGATTAAATTTATAGTTTTTGTGTTAAATTTTGGTTTCAACCAGAAGGAAAGGAAGGCATTCCCAATGCAAATTCAATTTTTGGATACTTGCGTACAAACCGCTTGTTAGGGATTTATCACCAAAGATCGCAAGTTATACTCTGTAAAAATGTTAGACTAACTCCCAAGATTTCGTAATTATAGTTATTTGTAACTATTGTTTACCATGCCATCCCAAGTATTAGCGATTATTATCCGCATGCCAGTGGTTAATTACCAAAAATAATTTCTATTGTTCATCCCCTAGAGTTATGCTAAAGAACGATTTCCCATTAACTATTATTCATGAATGAATGGCCGGTAATTGATAAATAAGTATTGGCGCTCTTTATTATTCTAAGAAGCACACAACTCTCACGCATGGGACATTGAAAAGAAAAATGAACAAAAGTTTTAAATTTATGTGCAGGGGAGGAGGAGCGATTGTAACACTTCCATCAGAAAGAATGCGATAAAGTTTTGAGTATACTTTTCTCATTTTTTATTTTTTATTACAATCTGTAAAATCCGTCTATTCGAGGACTAAAAAATTAGATGAAAACTTAGCAAATAATAAAACGATTCTTAGTCTTATTTGCCACAGTTTGATGACGTATCGTAACTCCTGTAGAAAGGCTGATGCAATAACAGGTGATGGCTATTTCATGCTGACTTTAGTGCCCACATTATTATTTTCAGAAACCGAGACATCCAGTTCATTGGTAGGAACAGATCTAGATACTTATATGTTATTAAAATGGAATATGATCATTTTATTTTAACTTTTTTTTATTTGATCATCTATATTTCTGATAAGGCATAATTGTTTTATTACCATTTAGCTTTCAGATCATTTAGCTTACATAATGTATGTCTGTAAATTTATATTTCTGTAATCGTAGAGACCTTATGTATTTTTTTAATTATAAGAACATTAATTAAGGGGGATGGAAAATTGAATAAAATGTTAAAGAGCAAATATCCGATATAAAATATAGCCAGTTCTTCACTTTATTTAAATTTTTAATATAAAAGTATGGAAAATCTGATAATATGAATTATAGATACCAAACAAAACTGAAAACAATTATATATGATTTTTCAAAATAATAAACAAATCCTTCAATAATTATGTATGGATTTATTTTTCCAAATTCAAATGTCTAAATCATTTCTTACATTTATTTATCTAAAATGTGCCATATGATTCATCTTCTAAATACTTGTTTGGAAGATGCTGTTAATTTGAAGAATTAATATTTTTTGTGGCTCAAGCATTTTTGGATGCTATTGTCTATGCAGATAAAATGGAATCAGATTGGATAAAAAAATTAAAGATTCAAAATTATTAAAAGTTGGGAATAAATTTATTCAATATATGTAAATATTGATTTAATAAATATAAATCATGAAAATCAAGGAGTTGGTATCCTTAAAATTATCTCGAACATTCCTTAATACAAGCATTTTATCCTCTTATCTACCATACAAAAATTGATTAACTTTTAGCATGTACATAAGCCTTAAGAAGTACATTGAAAAAAATACAGTACGTCTTTAAAACTTCGTATTTTGTTGATTGATTGAAATCGAAATTTGACACTGGGTAACAGTTATTGATAAAATGATGCTCTTTATTTAGTTTATCTAAAACGTTGTATTTTTGAGTTTGAATTTATATGAATATACAGACTGACAGATGGGAAACCTTTTGACAGATCAGGTACAAAAAATCAATATAGATATACATTTTAGAATGCAAATGTGTAGCATGGGCTCTTGAATCCTTTACAGACAAATAGACAAATTTCATCTTATGGATTTCATTCAAAATTTGATTGAAATCTGCAAATTGGATATTAAGATCACATATACAATAAAGAAAAAATATATACATTAGTTAAAATATTTTATTGTAAAAAACAGATAGAAGATCAGGACATTACTGAAGTTGAATGAATAAGGAAGTCCCCAATATTTGTGAGAATTTCTTTACACATGAACCACAATTACTACTGATTTAGCAAACAGTTTTAATAATGTTTTCACTCCATACTAACAGCTTCACCACTTGTATCCTTTCACACTATTTCAACAGCTTCCACCTGTATTCTATCGTTCATCCAAACTCATATGTGTAGTAGATAAATTGATAGCAAAGTAGAAAATAATATAATTGTTAAAGTAGAAAGCTAAATTTATTAATATAGAGTAAGAAAGATTACGTATATTACATTCGCATTGTATATCACAGTTATTATATTTAATTATCTATATGATAAATAATTATATGCACATTTATCCCATTCGAAAAGGATAGGATTCAATTATTTTAAGAAATTACATGTTCTGTTTTCACGGCAATACAGTTATTAAAAAAAAGGAAAAAATAGAGAATCGTCTTCTTCACTTCAAAAGCGTATCAATTTAGTTAAATTGTTGTAAAGCTCCGTTTTAAGGCAACACTGGGACTAATTGAGGATAGATTTCATAATTTTGAACTGCGGTCAAATGATGAGGGCAGCACCGGAGATGGCATTCCCTTCTTCAAAGATTCACATCACCTTGCCGAATAATGTTTGGCCCCGACGGATTTAGCGTGCGCCATACCCAATTACATGACAGCACTTTACTGAAGCTGGTTCTGGCCAAGTCCTTGCCACCAGGCAACCGATGGCCATTAAAAAGTCCGTTATTTGTTAATTTATACAGTAATCAATATTTTATACGTCACTTACTCTGTTATAAATAACCATTCCAAAAGAAATACATTTCATTAAAATGGATTATAAATGGTTTTGAGATTGTTTTTCATATATTTAAATACAAAAAAGGCATTTCGCAGCATCTATTCCATACCATTGTTTTAACTTAGTATCTTCTGTTTGTTGTCACTTCCCATGTTTGTGCTACCTCCAAAGATCCTTAACGCAATACGCTATAATAAGGTTTATTGTTTAAAATGTAATTTTTTTCGTAAATGTTTTTATATTAATTAGGAATAAAATTATCCGCTTGAGAGGCTATCTCATGAAGTAACATGATTTAATACATTTTCAGGACTTTTTGAAGCAGCATAATGATTATCTTCGGATATATTAAATAATTTTGAAATTTTTTCTGATAATATCTCACTTGAGATCCCTGTCTCCAAACCCCGATATGATATTAAAGGCGATATCAGGAGAATATATGGCACCGGCTGATTTAATTTGCCTCATATCCTGTTATAAGACAGTAGTTCATTGATGTAAATCGGCGTGGAATATAATGGAATATAAACTCTCTAACACAGAAGTCGAGATCTCACTACTAAGCCATTGCTGGCTAAATAGCTACATAAAGTAAAAGCAATTGTATCTTTTATTCATTATTTTATTGTTCATATTTGTATAAAAACAGTCTCTAAGCTATTCTGAAAAAAGAAAATTCCTTTTTGTTTTCATTATACAATGTAGAAATTATTTTTAATTTGATTATTTCTTAATTCATTGTCATAAATGTTATGAAATATTGAAATCAATTTTTCTCAGATTTACTAGAAGGTGAAGCCTCTCATTTAGAAACAAATTGCATTGCATTAATTAATTAAGTTCTGAAAACATTAAATTTATGTGCTGTTCCTGAAAATGGACACGTGTATAAAATTTCTAGACTCTTCTGCATCAAGAATAAAAAATCTGTTAGGATATTACCAGTTCACACAAATTAAATAAGACAAATTACATAAATATGTGGAAAGAAAATTTAATCAAATTAGCAGCGAAAAATCTTTGTTTTTAAAAGGTAATTTTCTTCCATTTCATATTGAGAAACAGATCAATCGATTTTTGAATTTTATTTCAAACAATATTCTTCATCAATTTCATAAACACCTATTAATAGTTTAGATCTGACTTGCGGTTTTAGTGAAAATCTAATATTTTTGCTAAGAATATTCATAGTACAATTAATTATAAAATTATAATTCACTGATATAAGGTGTTATATTAGTATATTATTTAATGATACTATAAACAAAGTTATATTTTTATATATGTCCTTTTTTTTTAAAGTTTAATTTTGATAATCTTTAAGAAATTTCATTCAATTGAGCATTCAGCTGGAATAAATTACCTATATCATTTTTGCAGAGACATCAGTTAGCATTTTATTTCCTTTAATTTTTTTAGAAATCAATTATAATATTAATTTTTTTACGATTATAATAATATTAGTTAACTTGTAGCATTGGTATTCTTCCAAGATTTGAAATAATAAATGAAATTTAATTTTGATGTTATTGCTTTCTAATTAATTATTTTTATTATTGATATCTGTGCAAGGATATACTTTAAAGAATTACCAAAAGATTGAAAAAATATGACCAATACTACTAATACAACGATTTGATCGCTACGTTTTTACAAAAAACGAGGAGGGGGAAAGAGAAACTATTTAAAGAATAAAAAGTTCTACCATCTATACATCATAGACATAATATTATCATTAATTCTTTAAAAAATTGCGGGATATTGATTCAAGACCACGAAAACTACAAAGACTTAAGGTTTTATTTTCAGGCTTAACTTATGAAAGCTCTATGCTTGAAATTATAGATGTGCAAATTGGTTCTTGTTAACTGCTTGCCATGGACGACAATTATAATGAAAGCGACTTTTAGCAACCAATCATTGGCAATTCTTTGGCGATTGATCTTTGAAATGTAGTTAATACATAAGTATCAGAAAATTAAACGCGTATTTAGGGTATAAATGCATGATCACATTCCAAATTTCATTTATGAAAGTCATTGTATTTTTTAGTTATCTTGTTTACATAATGTGAAAGTACAGACAGACAGACGATTAAACCTTTTGATTAATTTACTTGTAAATTTTATTAGATTCAACATTTTAGATGCTAAACCCTCTGATAGAATTTTATCCATCGGGCTGTTTAGATTTTTCAAATATCGTGTTCGCATTCGTTTTAACAACAGGACAGTCAGATTTCCTTTAAATGGATTTTACATTAAATATGGTAAGAGTCCACAAATTTGGTGTAAAGGCTTCATCCTTAATTTATTGTTTTTAGGTATTCTGTACACAGATAAACAGACATAATTACTAAAATATTTTCAGATTTATGTTTGAAATGTAGGGTTTCATCGATTTTCCGTACTTGATTTTTTTATGATTATAGTATTTTCTTTGATAGTTTCATGTACGAGAAAGAAAGATGACGCCAAGCTGTTCGCTAAGCTAAATTAGTGAAATGACATTTCTTTTAAATGAGCAATTCCGTTTTTGTCTGTCTTTCGAAGTAACTATTCTTAATTTAATTTCATAAGTCTGCCTTTTTTTCATAAACTGGAGTAATATAATTTCCTAGTACATCTGAAATGAGTTTTAATGTTATTCTGCAATGATGAAACTAAGAATTATTATGTTTCTCATACGAAATCGCAAGATATTCTTAATATTATCCATACAGAAGGGCTTAAGATAAGTTTGACTATTATCAATTCGAAATTTATTTATTTTATTTGCATTCATATTTTGATTCATTTAAAGTGTTTTTAATCACGGCTTCAACATTTTTATGCTTTTGAATTTTTTTTTCTGGCTTTGAATTCTAATTTAAAAATTATGAATTTGTATCCTTTTATCATTGTTTTTTTTCTCTTGATTGAAATATATTTATTAAGAAAAATAATAGAGCAGAAAATGAAATAAATTTATCAATATAAATTGAAAAAAAGTTGAATTATTTTCACTAGCAACATCATTTTTTCAAAAAAAAAAAAAAAAAAAAAAAAAAAAAAAATGATGTGTGAGAAATTTTTAGTTGTTAATTGTTGTTTAGTTGTTAATTACATATTATTTGTAAAAATATTTAAGAGGCTACACAGTACTAATAACTACGAGTTTTCTAGTTCTTATATTCTCGCATACTTAGTATGCAAAAAAATTAGAAATCGTCAAAAAGAAAAAAAAAATCGATTTGGACATTTTGAGTAGTATTCCCGCTTTTGAACTCTCTGAGTATATATAATAATATAAATATTATAAAAAGTATATTTTTGGAAAATGCTGTCTATCTATAGCAAAAAATATGTGAAAACTACTTCGAGTTAGATGGATGAAATTTGGGATAGGGACTTTACTCTAAATTCGCAGATTCTTATCAAATTTTGAGTAAAATCTGTTCACAAGAAGTCCGGATATCTGAATACAACTCAAAATGATTATTAGAAAATGAGAATAATGAGATATATGAGATTCGTACACAGATTTTATATCTACAGTGTAGATACCTGTCAAATTTTGGGGAAATTCAACCACGGCTTGACTGTATATGGTATGTACATTCAGAAACAGGTTAATTCTATAATTCAAAAATGCAGATGTTTAAATTTTATGTCTGACTTTTTGACTACTAGTGCAGTTTTGTGTCAAATATTTGTTTCGAAAAAGCATCTAAAAAAACCCAAAATCTGTTTTCATATACTATTAACATATGCCAGCGATTAATCACCAAGTAACTCGCAGTGGATCATTCAGTAAAAATGCTTGATTCCCATTGAAAGTTAATATTTCGTAACTATTGTACTCCAATGCAGTATAAGTTGTTCTCTGGCATGACAAGTTTATTAGAATGTATGTGAGAAAGTTTTAGGAAGACAAACTCCCACTGTTTAACAAAATGTTTCGGTGATTTAAAATTTTAAATTGCTACAAACGCCGTAGTTTTAATAGGAAATAAAAATAATTATATTACTCTCTGCTATCTTAATCGGAAAATAATTTTATTGTGTGAGCAATATACATTAATTTCCGAAATTATTGCTGGGAAACATTAAAACTACAAAATAAATGCAGCAATTGTGACAAAATATCAAAGGTAAGACCAATTGCGAATATTTTAGAGCATATTTATGATTGGCTGCGAGAACATTCAGAATGAATAACGCATTAAGTTAATCGTTGTTGTTTTTTTACTTTCTTAATCAAGGACATTTTTATCCATGTTGGAATGGAGAACTTTCGATATTTTTATTTATCAGACTAATAAAAATTTAAATTAAGATTAAAATTAAAATTAAATTTCCTTTACGCTTCTGCCCATAATAATTGTAACTATATATAAAGGTAAATTTATAGCAATTAAATGGTTGTCTTTCAGAGACGATTCTATTTAGAATATAGAATATGCATAATTTTGCTTCCGATTTTTCTGCATAATTTTTGGTAATTTTTGAGGCTCTCTAAAATTTATCAACCGAACAATACTTCGTGCATATGTAAATGAAATAAATAATGTTTGAAATTTCTATTACATAAATTTGATCGTCTCATACATAAATTTTAAAAGGAACTATTTTGTGATAGAAATAAAAAAATGCTTATTGGTGATCATTTTTTCTTTGATTACATGTATGAAAATCTGGTGTTTCAGAAACATGTTTTCATTTTCGGTGGAAAACATAATAATTTCATAATCATAATTACTTTTTTTCCTTTTTCTCCTTTACAAGAGGGAAGTGCATAGTTAGAAATGGGTTAAAAAGATTTTTTGTTATTAAAGATTTTTTGTCAATTTGAAATTGGTGATAAAATTATATATTATTGAAATTGGAAAGCATTGAAAGCAATGAAGATAAAGAATTCATCGGTCATTTTTCGTAATGGCAAATTTGGATGGCCATTACGTAATGGCAGCAGTAATGGGTGCATTTTGAAAATTTTAATCTATCAGGAAAACCAAATTATTCGTTATATGTCTTTTTATTATGTAAGGACTCTAAATAGAACAAAATATTTAGAAATTTCAAATAATTTGGCAAGACAAAAAATAATTTGCTTTATTTGAAACTAAAAACGAATTCTGCTGTTTTGTTGACCAATTTTATACAATAGTTTTTTCGATACCAATAAAATGAAATATGATTAGGCATTTTTTGAAAGTAAGCAGGTACAATTACAGAAACGAAATTAGGCAGTCAGCTGAAATAAAAAAAAATCTTAAATAGAAAGATTAGATTTTGAGTGCTTCATATGTGTCTTCTGCTCTACTAAAATATGATTAACGATTGCTGAATCTTTGATTTAAAAAAAATTGGTTAGGGGAAAATATGCCTTTTTTGGAAGAAGCATGGAACAAATAAATTTTAAATTACGAGAAAAGATAGTAATCATTTCATGAATAGTAAAATTTTCTATCCAATTAGACTGCAGAATAGTAACGTATATTTTTTCTGAGAATCAATACAGCAAAATGCCAGTTAAAAGATTGAAAAACAAGGAATTATAAGACCGGATTCAGTCAAAGTCCTGGGTTAAAAAGCTTTCGAATGATAAACTTTTATATTAAAATAGTAACGAAGTTCTGCCAATGACAGAAACATTGTAAACATAATTTTAGTTAATTAAAAGCTTTTGAATTTAATTATGAAATAACCCTTCATTTTAATAATTGGAAAATTTTCCTAGACACAGTTCGTGAACAACGAATTCCTCTACTTTCAAAATGACTAAAATATCAATTTGAAATATTTACTATGAAAAAAAAATCATCTTTTCATTTAAAATAAAACATGTAATGTATAAATTAAACATTTTTTACTGTCGTATGCATATGTGCCCGTAATAAATAATTTTTTTTATCTAAACATATAAATGCATTTTCTTATTTCTTATCTATTTATATTCAGAATTTTGATTGATTTACATTAGAATAAATTTAACAGCTAGTTTCCTTTAATCAAAAGATAGAAAAAGTATTATTTCTCTTTTCGAATTCAAATGTTATTCATATTGACAATTTTTGTACAAACTAGTACTTAAAGTTGATTTTTTAAATTATTTTCAGTATCTGATTTTCTACCGATGATAACTTCTTCATAAGGAATTAATGAAATAGTTTCAAAATATGAAACACAGTTCCGATAATAAAGGTATTTAAAATAAATCTTAAAAAGCATGTTTCGTTCAAGCATGCATATTTAGTTTCGTATACTTGTTTGTCATTTAACGTCATTATTATATTATATTTTTCAAAAGCATAGTAAATTGATGTTTATATCGATTGAAGTGGGATCCATTAATTAAAAAGCCCGCGGAAATTGTAAACCAAACCGAAAACTAATATAACATTAGCTGACACTGAATAAGCCTTTTTAAAATCATTTAAAAGATTAATATTTATAAGATAACGTTCTAGATTTCATCTCACGCAAAATAGATCATTACGTGTTCAAAATAAGAAGTCTTGTTTTTTCATCTCATATAAATGCATAAAATAGAACTATTTACAACACCTGGATAGTAATTTATTTGTATATCTGTTAAAAATCCAAATATTCTCAATTGGCAGCAATAACAATTCTCTACAATCTAAAATTTGCAATATTGATTTGTTACCGCTTTTAACTCATAACTTTGACGTTTTGAGGCAGATAAATTCACTTCATTTTATCAACAATCTACTATAACCTTTTAACATAAATTATTTATCTTAATATTGCATTTCTATTGAAGTTTCAAACTTTGCTGATAAGTTTTTTTAATTAAATAATAAATTAATTTTTTATTGATCACAGAAAAATATTTTTCCAAGCAGTATGTTAAAAAAATTTCTTCAGAAGACATTCCTTAAAATAAATGTTGTACAAGATCTATATCAAGCAGAAACTAGTATAATTTTAATACGTTTAAATAAAACAAAATACACAGCAATACACCCAAGTTTCTGTAGAACAAACGCAAAGGAATGAGTGATTTTGAATTTCATCAATAGATGGCAGTACATACACCAGAAAGATTTTCCATGCGCTGAGCTAACTCCGTTAGTCCACGCGACTGAAGGCTCGGATAATTTAAAAAGATTTTGTCCAAAAACTTGAGAAATTTATTTGTTGTGCGGGCAGATTTGCCCTAGACCCTAACATAATTAATTTAGACTCCATTTCACATCGGAACTAGCCAATTCCATGATACCGAAAAAAGGTTTTATTAAAACAAACATAGACCTTCATTTCCAGAACACAACTGCTTTTTTCTTTTATACTTTCCGAATTCAGAATTCGTTTTCACAAAAATTGTTTAAAAAAGAATAGCCAGGAGATTACAGAAAAAAAATTATTCATTCTTTCAGAACAAATAGTTCTTATTGTTTTTAAAAGAATACCACGTCTCTCAATTCTGATTGAAGACAAATTATTTACAACAAATAAATAAATAAAATACTATTTAACAAATTAAGTATACATGAAATAATCAAAACTTTAAAAGAATCAAAAGTTGGTGTTGCCACCACCTTTTAAAATATAGATTTACAATAATAAATAAACAAAAATCGTTCCGCAGTGGTGAGCCGCCACATGCTTATATAACATATTTATATACAAGAATACAAAGAAATTTTGAAATCTCAATCTTTTTCCCGTTTAAAAATATTTGTCAATTTTTTAAAAAAAAATAGTTATACTTAGTACTTTTTCCTGAACTTCTATCAGGTTTACAAGGGAAACCAATGATAATTTATTCTTCCCTTTAAAAAAGGAATTTTGGGAAATAAATAAATTGATTAATCAAAGCTTCCCTGTGGTATCAAAGAAATAAGGTGAATAGTAATTAATATTTAATAATATATATAAGCTTATTTAATTAAAAATATTTCAAAAGAAGTCTGCTTTATTTAATGTCACAAATGCTTCAAATAAATACTTTTTAAATATTAAAATGTCTAAAAATTTGACATATTTTATGGTTGAGAATATTTTATCAATTATTTAACTTTCATACTTATATTGTTAAACCAATGAAACAACTTTTAAATATTGAATATATAAAAATTGATCAGTGGCATAACATCAATCCACTATCCTATTAATGTAACATGCATTTTCTTTTTTACTTTCTAAAATAAGATTTGGGAGGATCTAAAATATTATGATTTTATTTTCAAAAAGCTTCGATCATTTACTTTATTTGAATTTTTTTAAAGGATTCCATTTAAAAACCAGTTTGTTTTTAATTCGTTTGAAAATCCTGAGCGTACATCAAGATGCCTGAAAAATTACAATTTTTATTTATATATCAATATTGTCAAGTTACATATAAAGGATAATATTTAGTTTTACTCCTCCCCTCTAACAAAGGGGAAAAAGGGAATTCCTCATAATTTGGAGAGATTTTAAGATGATATGTGATGTTTAATGGGTGTAAAAATTGAGAAAATAGAACTGATTCTACTCCTAACTGCTTAAAAATATCACGTAATTGGATGCTAATATTTCTATTTAAATAATTTTGGTAAGAGTAGTGGTACTTAAAATATATGCATCAAGTTTTTAAAAAATTAAGAGTACGCTTTTCTTTTTGTCCTTGTTCTATTTTCTGTATATACATCTTTAATTTAAACATGAAATTAATTTATAATTGAAGGATTTGCTGCAAAAAGAAGGTAGCTCCAATTTTCCGTTTGAGGATAGCCGTAAAAATGTCTGAATTTCCAATAAGACAGACAGCTCCATCCCTTGATTAATGCGAGAACTAAGATTTGACTTCTTAGTTTTCAAGTTCTTTTGGCACCAAATTAACACTTTTTTTTTTACACCACGTGATAGTGCGTGTAACTTTAAATTTCTCCAAGTTGGAGCTGCCCAACTTTAACTTTCTTAGATAGAACAGTAACTTTAAATTTCCCCTAGGACCTCTGACTCTTCTTGCAGCAAACCGTTCAATTTCTTATTTCAGTTAGGGGCCTTAGTATCCTGGTAGCCTAGTAGTAAGGCTTCGTTTGCAGAATCGGAGAGTTTCAGGTCCGAGACCCGATTGTATCGAGGAATCGTCGTGTAATCGGGTCTGGTGCAGTGAACTCTAAATCCATAGCTGCTAAATGCCAGTAAGCAAGTGAGGAAGTTTGGAAAGGAAGGGGATGCCAAATCAGGTGTCGCCCACGTTATCTGACCCCTGTTCCGGTCTGTCAAAAAATAGCTATAATGTCGCATTAAAATGAGACGTTAATAAAATTAAATTAAGCTAAACTTATTTCAGTTGCTACATAGTTTCATAGACTTCTGTTTAAATTATTCTTAGTAATAACCCAAGTTGTTAATACAACGGAATTTTGATAATTTGGATCTCTGTCAGCCTTCTGTTAAATCTATCTCCCTCAATTGCGAAATCTTTATTTAAAAAGTCGGCACTAGAAAATCGTAATGTATATTTTTTCCAAATTTTTTTTATAAATCAAATTACAATTTTCCAGAAAAGGTGTCTAAGTTTGCAATACACCCAATATTTTTTAAGTGAAATTTTATAGAAGATTCTTATAACTCAAGAAGTTTCTAGAGGTGGGGAAACAAAATCTTATTCCCTCACTTCAATACTGATATGAGCGAATTCCATACGTTTTCAAGGGGAAGAAATTGAACTGTAAATGAATAGAATGTCTATTACTAAGCAAAGGTAAAGTATTTGCAATAACCGTAGGATTATATCCATAACGTAGAGAACGTTTTTTTTTCATTTTCATTATAATTAAATTGCCCTCTTCTCAAAGATTCATCATCTAGTTTATTATTAATATCAATCGTGCTGGAGAACTGTTTATGTGAATGTCATGCCTTATTTTTTTTTTAAATCTTAAACCCACTATTTTGAGGAATATTGTAGAAAGAAAATAAATTAATTAAAATTTATTCTTTATTAATCGAGTTTTCGATAATACGAGATGATTACAGCCCCATTAAACTCAGTTAATAGATATTTTATTATATAATTATTGAGTGCATCATTATATTTAGTTAAATGCACTTAATATATTTAAAATAAATTTATGTATTTGTGATGACTTTAGATTCATGTAACAGCAATCTGTTATTGTTCTAAGGAAAGTATATTCGGATATAGCCACCTTATTGATCAGTTCTTTTTAATATGTATTTTATTGGAATATTTATATTTATTCATATTATAGGAATATTTATTTTATTGAATTTCAATAAATATGCATAATTTGATATTCATAATTCATTCAACAAAGAATTTTTTCGGAAGGAATTGTGATATACTTTAAAATTGTGTTATTTTAATAGTCTTTAACACTTTTGCTTATTTTATATATGGGTCTTTATAATTGGGTCATGTTCTATGACATGCCAAAGCATTTAAATGGTAATATTTCCTGGTAATCCATTTTCTAATTACACATCTGCAATTTTGCTTTCTGAAGTAACTCACCAGATATTTAATAGAATGTTTTTTCATTACTTTTCAAGTATTAAAAAAAATCAAGTCTTTAAACTTTTGATGAAATTCTTAATGACTTAAAATTCATTGCAAAAGGGAAAAATATTGTTGAAAATCATGCAAAAAATATTTTGCCAAAATTCATAAATGATTGCACTATAGAGTACTATGATTAGAAAATCAATTTTTTTAAATTTTAAACTGAAGTAAAAATTAATTTTAAACTGAAGTAAAAATTAATTTTAAACGATATTTTCAATTATTATCGAGGAAAAATGTTTCACTTAATGCCAATTAATTAAATTTTCAAAAAAAGAAACAACTCCGAGTATAAAATCTCCATCTTCCAAAGCATATTTGAGTCAGATTTAGTAGTCTACTGTTTTGAGAAGTACCAACAGGCACAAACGCACACACATTTTCTTTATTATTTTCAGAGATGACAATTGTCTAATTTTATATAGCTTTTCTTACAGTTCAATGCCTCTTATAAATAAATAATACTTCGCAGCTGAATCTGTCACCCTGCCTTGTTCGGTTCTGTCAGCTCGAATTGACGATAAAGATCCGTTTATAGTCTGTAAAACTTTGATTGGAGTGAAGAATTTTCATATCAGATGAATCATTCTATCAATACCGTTTCAAAAAAAAGCACAATAAAGCTTCTTACCTCAAGGCATTCAACTGAATATTCGAAACTGGTAAAAGAATCGATAAAAAAAGAGGGAAATTTATCTTCTTTTTTAAATTATGATAGCGATGTTTTAAATCCGAACTTCGCCGATTTCAATAACAATTTAGCATTTAAGAAGGGGGTTTATGAAATCTAAAGCGTAATCTACTTTCTTTTAATATTAAAAAAATTTGATTTTTTTATAAGGAATTTAATGAATATTCTCTTCCTAGTTTTTTTTTAAAGTGAAAAAATTGAATTAAGTAATTTGATGTAAAAGTCCAATCAGAAGCTACTATTTTTCAATGTTAAAGAAATTAGGTCATGCAATTTTGTATCTACGTTTGTGCTTGAAAATTTTTCATGAAAATTTAGATGTAAAAATTACAGGCTAGTTAAAAATATTTTCCTAATTAGGTTATGCCATTTTGTATCTACGTATGTGCTTGAAAATTTTTCATGAAAATTTAAATGTAAAAATTATAGGGTATTTGAAAATATTTTCCTAATATTATACTACTATATAAATTCCTTTAAGAACAAAAAGTGTCAATTACATATTTTATAATTTTTATATTAGAAGCGCTTTATAATATATTTGTGGAAATATTAAAATTTAGATGATAGGAAAAAA
The DNA here is from genome assembly GCA_026543055.1 of Argiope trifasciata. Taxonomy (NCBI): domain Eukaryota; kingdom Metazoa; phylum Arthropoda; class Arachnida; order Araneae; family Araneidae; genus Argiope; species Argiope trifasciata. The sequence goes on from JAPMOQ010062520.1 coordinate 41,546, forward strand.
AGAAAGGGAGAAAAACTCATACCAATCACTACTTCTAATTTTCAAGCTTCTATTAAAACAACTTACATGAGATGCAACACTTCATTTCAATATAATATAATCAATACACGCACACATGTTGCCTAACAAGCAAGAATTTTAATTTATGTATACTAAGATTTCGCTTGACAGCAATGCTAAGTTTGTTTTGAGATGAATCTCGCAATTTTGTATTTCAGATAAGATAGCAAGGACGGGGCTTTTTCCAGCACCCTTTACTTCAGACTTTTCTTCAACAGCTTGGAGTTTGGCTTACGATATCAGATTTGGAGTTTACCCGGTTCATATATGCATCCAAGAATCGGGTTTCGTGTCTGAGACCAATCCGACCCGAAGACAAGACTTCATCGTTAAACCAATGC